>SMDT01000491.1:0-165561 GCA_005392925.1 Aquilaria sinensis | reverse complement strand
ATATTCTCTTACCCATAAATAAAAAGCCAATTCTCTTTAGCTTGCCTTTGATTCTCAGGTTCAAAATGCTAAAGTCGCTTCTATCTAGTTCTATTCCTTCAAATCTCACATTCCTACTAGCCTTAAGTGTGCAATAAGTTGTGACTTTTGAAGGAAGAATAGTAATAATTAAAACTTAGAAAAAGCAAAGACCGTAGATTACTGTGATAAGCTTTATGAATTAAAGCAGGTAAGATTGAGGTCCTGCTTTGCGAACAGCACAGAACATAGGCTAACAAAGAAGAAGGAGTAACAAATCTTTGGGAGATAGCCTTGATAGTTGCCTGGATGATCGCTTCAGAAGTCCTAGCATGTCCATGTCAGCAAGAAAGAATCATACTCACGAATATTTCAACAGGGACAATTATCCAGAGAAGCATAAAGTATGAGACGGGCATTAAAGAAATTAAGGCCAAAATTCAAGAATAAGTCAAGGAAAGGGGATTTTGAAAAGAGTTGGGCTTTTGAGACAATGGACAAGAGCTGGAAAGCATAAAGAGATTCAATGATAGTCCAAGAAGGCAATTACAAAGACGATCCAGTAAAGCAAAGACATGAAGAACTAGATCCAAAACAAAAAAAAAAACCATCAGTTACACATGCTCTGCATTCATGCATTTCACATCATGCATGCATGGCTTTTACATAACAGGGATCAAATGGAAAGCATATCCGCAGCATGATTGCAGCAGTATAAGCTGACATCTCAATGACATCAGCTCTTACCAATCTATCACTGGATGCACAGTTAATACGCTGGACCCAGCCCCATCAGGAATTCAAGGATAAAGTAGACAATATTGTCAAAAGCCTAGCAATTGATTCAATAATCGAGGCTACACCTAGAAGGACAGGATTGATGCCAGCTTAGCAGTATCCAAGATAAGAGATAGCTATGGTCAAGGATAAGGCAGACATCAAGAAATATTGTCGTTGATAATTTGTCAAAAGTGGGCAATGGATTCAATAATCGAGGACTGGATCGACATCAGCTTGATGGAATATCAAAGATAAGAAATATCTATGACATCAAAATAAAGTAGGATCCACTTTTCCGGTTAAGTGGCGGATACGGTACTCCGTGACTCTCAAGTCGGTTCTCTCAGTTGCCCATAATAACTGATTCCTTCCTCCCTTCTTTCTTTTACTTCCCTCTAGAAAATGGATCCTACTTTTTCTCCCTTGCGAAAATATTTTCCTTCTCTCCCAATGAACATTCTCAAAAAGATCTACCGAGTTCGCTGTGAATGATTAAGAGTTTTGATGCACAAAGGAATCCCTGAAGATGTACGATGGTTAATCGAAGCTAAGGTTTGTCTGGCAGGTGAAATCCCAGAGGCATTTGTGTCTCACATGCCTGGTATAGGCAAAAGCTCTTATGCCAAAAAGAGAAGAGCGAAAAGGTTACAAGTCTGCCATAAATGTGGTCCGTGGACTTGTAATACTAAATGTCGTTCTTTAGGCATGATCTCTGATAATCAAGAAGATAAAATACGATTCATCAAGAATGGCCTGAGTAAGGACTCATTGGATGATATCCAATTGACTCTTGAGACGCATTCTTGTGGATCTGTGCAACGTGAACTTCTTGATTTATGGAGTATTTTTCATGAAGAACGAGACCGTTACAGTCCCGGGAATCTGACTTTAAACGACCCTGTTTGCCAGCTTGTAAGAAAACTGGATGGGAAGCAAATCCTCGACTCATAGAAGGCGTTAATGCCGTTACTAGACATAAAACCAGTAGAAGATGTGAGCCACAGTCACAATCACTGTACATACAATTTGTCATATTTGGAAAATTTACATTTTCTTTTGACAATAATGTACTTCCTCCCGTAAGTGTAATCGACACGTTATCCTTTCATCACTATAAATGCATGTTCTTCTCTCCGGTTAAATAGCAGATACGGTACTCCGTGACTCTCAAAGTTGGTTATTTCAGTTTCCTACAATAACTGATTCCTTTCCATCATCTCTCAAATTCTTCTCTCATCAATGGATTCTACTCTTTCTACCCTGCGAAAGTACTTTCCTTCTTTTCCAATAAATGTTCTTAAAAGGATCTACGATGCTAGATGTGAAAGAATCAGATTTTTTATACGCAAGGGCGTTCCTGACAATGTGCAGTGGATAATTGAAGCTAAGGTTCGTTCGGCTGGTGAAGTTGCAAATGCATTTATGCCTCGTATGCCCGGCTTAGGTAAAAGCGCTTATGCCAAAAAGCGAAGAGCAAAAAGGCTAGATGTTTGTTATAAATGTGGACGATGGAATTGCAATACTAAATGCCGCTCTTTAGGATACATCTCCAAAAATCGTGAAGATAAAAGAAAATTCATTAAGAATGGTCTGCGTAAGGAATCTCTGGAGGAAATCCGAAGGACTCTTGAAACGCATTGTTGTGGAATAGTACAACGCAAAATAGACGATTTATGGAGGACTTACCATAAAGAACAAGACCGTTGCAGTCCCCAAAATCTGACTGTAAACGACCCTGTTTGCCAGCTTGTAAGAAAACTGGATAGGAAGCAAATCCCCGACTTATAGAAGGCATTGAAGCCATTACTAGACATAAAACCAGTGGAAGATGAGAGCCACAGTTATGATTGCTGTACATATAAGCTGTCATTTTGAAATTTGTCTTTTCTTTTGACAATAATGTACTTGCTTCTGTAAGCGTAATAAACGCGTTATCCTTTCATCACTATAAATGCGTGTTCTTCTTTCTGGATACGGTACTCCGTGACTCTCAAAGTCAGTTATTTCCGTTTCCTACAATCACTAATTTCTTTCTTTTTCTCTTAAATTCCTCCTTCATCAATGGAGTCTTCTCTTTCCGCCCTACGAAAGTATTTTCCTTCCCTCCCAATAAATGTTCTTAAAAAGATTTATCAAGCTAGATGTGAACGATTCAGAGTATTTATGCACAAAGGCATTCCTGATAATGTGCGGTGGCTAATCGAAGCTAAGGTTCGTTCGGCTGGTGAAGTTCCAGATGCATTCTTCCCCCGTATGCCCGGCTTTGGTAAAAGCGCTTATGCCAAAAAGAGAAGAGCAAGGAGGCTAGGCGTCTGTCATAATTGTGGATGGTGGATTTGCGGCACTAAATGTCGTTCTTCAGGGATGATCACCAGAAATCGTGAAGATAGAAGAAAATTCATTAAGAATGGCCTGCGTAAGGAATCTCTGGAGGATATCCGAGAGACTCTTGAAGCACACTCTTGCGGAATGGTGCAATTTGAGATTGTCGGTTTATGGATGACTTTCCAAAAAGAACGAGATCGTTACAGTCTTGGGAATCTGACTTTAAACAACCCTGTTTGCCAGTTTGTGAGAAAACTAGATGGGATGCAAATCGCCGATTCATAGAAAAACCGTTACTGGACGTAAGGCCAATGGAAGATGTGAACCAAAGTCACGATTACTGTACATGCTAGCTGTCGCTTTTGAAATTTTCCTCCCCTTTTGGCAATAATGTACCCACTCCTGACGTGAGCTACAGTACGACTATGAGCTGTCATATAGCTGTTGCTTTTGAAAAATTTCCTTCTCTTCTGACAATAATGTACCCACTCCTAACGTGAGCTACAGTCACAACTATTGTATGCTGTTGTTTTTGAAAATTTTCCTTCTCTTTTGACGATCATGTACCTACTCCTGACGTGAGCTACAGTCACGACTACTGTATATGCTAGCTGTCGCTTTTGAAAATTTTCCTTCTCTTCCGACAATCACGTACCTACTCCTGACGAAAGCTACAGTCATGACTACTGTACATGCTAGCAGCCATTTTGGAAAATTTCATCCCCTTTTGGCGATAATATACCCATTCCTGACGTGAGTCATAGTCATGACTACTGTGTATAGCTGTCATTTTGAAAATTTTTCTCCTCTTCCGACAATAATGTATCTACTCTTGAAAATAAAATTAATGCTTTATCTCTTCATCTCTATAAATATATCCTCTTTTCTTCTTTTCTCACAAGGGTAAGGATAGGAATGGAGAAAACCTCAACTCGTAAATCCCGAAGTATTTGTGTATTTTCTGGGGCTTTTCCTGGAAAAGATGAAGAGTACTTAAAGGCAGCCAACCATTTGGGTAGAGTATTAGCTGAGCGAAAAATACATTTAGTTTATGGAGGAGGTAGTGTCGGATTAATGGGAGGTGTAGCATCAGCAGCATCTCTAGGAGGAAGCCAAGTTCTGGGCATTATCCCTGGACCTCTGAAATTTGTTTCTGGGGGCACGATTGGAGAAGAATTAGTGGTTAAAAATTTGCAAGAGCGTGTGTTACAAATGCTTCTTAATGCTGATGCTTTTATCGCTCTACCAGGTGGTTTTGGTACATTGGGAGAAGTCTTCCAAATTGCTTCCATGGCCCAACTTAATTTGCACAAGAAACCTATTGGGCTTTTGAATGTTAATGATTTCTTTATAGGTCTGATATCTTTTATGGATTATGCAGTGCAGAAGAATTTTATATCAAGAGTAGCACGACGAATCCTAATATCCGCAAAAACTGCTGAAGAATTACTTGATAAAATGCAAGCTTTTGTTCCTGAACCAGATCCAGCAATGATTCAGATAGACTGGACGCGGCAGTCTTTCCCGAACAGTTCGATCCCATAATAATCCTCTACTAACCCTGTTGAAATATTGTGGAAGAAGAAGCGATCCGATCCGTTTTGCTTGTCCTTTAGTTTTATTATCAGCATTTTCTTTCGTGTTTTAGTTTTTCTTTTCAGGGAATTTCTTTTTTTATTTTATAAGATAGTCTCGTCCATGCTGATATTAAAACCATAGGACAATGCCTTTAGGTTGGAATGGCTGAGTAAAGAGTAATTTTTATTGCTCTTGAGACGCATCCTATTAGGTCTACTAGGCATGACATTTTGGGGTAGTTAAGCTTCAACCTTATTTGGATGACATATCTCACAAGGGAATCTATATTTACTGAAGAAAATATTAGATGAACCTTAGATATTGATGAAACCTTGGATATTGATTCCAAACATCCGTTCCCTTTACATAATTTGTCAGTGTTATTGTCATCATCAAGATTCACTCATCTTATCGAAGTCTAAATTTTTGCACTCGCCTATTATGAAAATTCACACTTTCGAAGAAAATTATTCCAATTTCAATTGCTTTCATATAAATTTCGCTCGAGGTTCTAAGGAGAGTTCCTTAAGCCTCATTCAATCAATTTTACTTTCAACGATAGGAAAGTTCCTATCGTCGAGGTTCAAGGAGAGTTCCTTAACCTCATTCAATCAATTTTACTTTCAACGATAGGAAAGTTCCTATCGTCGAGGTTCTAAGGAGAGTTCCTTAACCTCATTCAATCAATTTTACTTTCAACGATAGGAAAGTTCCTATCGTCGAGGTTCAAGGAGAGTTCCTTAACCTCATTCAATCAATTTTACTTTCAACGATAGGAAAGTTCCTATCGTCGAGGTTCAAGGAGAGTTCCTTAACCTCATTCAATCAATTTTACTTTCAACGATAGGAAAGTTCCTATCGTCGAGGTTCAAGGAGAGTTCCTTAACCTCATTCAATCAATTTTACTTTCAACGATAGGAAAGTTCCTATCGTCGAGGTTCAAGGAGAGTTCCTTAACCTCATTCAATCAATTTTACTTTCAACGATAGGAAAGTTCCTATCGTCGAGGTTCTAAGGAGAGTTCCTTAAACCTCAAGCAATCAATTATCAATTTTACTTTCAACGATAGGAAAGTTCCTATCGTCGAGGTTCAAGGAGAGTTCCTTAACCTCATTCAATCAATTTTACTTTCAACGATAGGAAAGTTCCTATCGTCGAGGTTCAAGGAGAGTTCCTTAAGCCTCATTCAATCAAATTTTCAACGATAGGAAAGTTCCTATCGTCGAGGTTCAATCCTTTTCCTTCAAACGATAGGAAAGTTCATATCGTAGAGGTTCCTTAAAGGAGAAAATTAACCTCAAATCAATCAATTTTCATTCAACGATAGGAAAGTTCCTATCGTAAGGTTCTAAGGAGAGTTCCTTAACCTCATTCAATCAATTTTCATTCAACGATAGGAAAGTTCCTAAGTCGAGGTTCAAGGAGACCCTTAATCAAATCAATCAATTTTCATTCAACGATAGGAGAGTTCCTATCGTCCGAGGTTCTAAGGAGAGTTCCTTTGCCTCAAGGAGAGTTCCTTAAGCCTCAAATCAATTTTCATTTCCTATCGATTGTAAGGATGGAGTTCCTTAAACCTCCTCGAAGTCAATCAATTTTCATTCATCGAGGTTCTTTGCCTCGATCAATCAATTTTCATTCATCGGTTCTAAGGATTCTAAGGAGTTCCTTAACCTCAAACTCAATCAATTTTTTTCAACGATAGGAAAGTTCCTATCGGGGGTTCTAAGGAGAGTTCCTTTGCCTCGAACGGTAGGAGAGTTCCTATCGCCGAGGTTCTAAGGAGAGTTCCTTAACCTCAAACTCAATTCATTCAATCAATTTTACTTTCAACGATAGGAAAGTTCCTATCGTCGAGGTTCAAGGAGAGTTCCTTAACCTCATTCAATCAAATTTTCAACGATAGGAAAGTTCCTATCGTCGAGGTTCAAGGAGAGTTCCTTAACCTCATTCAATCAATTTTACTTTCAACGATAGGAAAGTTCCTATCGTCGAGGTTCAAGGAGAGTTCCTTAACCTCATTCAATCAATTTTACTTTCAACGATAGGAAAGTTCCTATCGTCGAGGTTCAAGGAGAGTTCCTTAACCTCATTCAATCAATTTTACTTTCAACGATAGGAAAGTTCCTATCGTCGAGGTTCAAGGAGAGTTCCTTAACCTCATTCAATCAATTTTACTTTCAACGATAGGAAAGTTCCTATCGTCGAGGTTCTAAGGAGAGTTCCTTAAACCTCAAGCAATCAATTATCAATTTTACTTTCAACGATAGGAAAGTTCCTATCGTCGAGGTTCAAGGAGAGTTCCTTAACCTCATTCAATCAATTTTTCTTTCAACGATAGGAAAGTTCCTATCGTCGAGGTTCAAGGAGAGTTCCTTAACCTCATTTCAATCAATTTTTCTTTTTTCCTTTCAACGATAGGAGAGTTCCTATCGCAGAGGTTCTAAGGAGAGTTCCTTAACCTCATTCAATCAATTTTACTTTCAACGATAGGAAAGTTCCTATCGTCGAGGTTCTAAGGAGAGTTCCTTAACCTCAACCAACCAATCAATTATCAAATTTTCCCTTCAACGATAGGAGAGTTCCTATCGCAGAGGCTCTAAAGAAGATTCCATAACCTAATAATTTAGGCGGCGAGAAGGTTTTCAATGCCTAGCTAAGCCGGACGAAATTTGGTAACGACTTTGCATACATCATGTCCCATGAAGCATGCAAAGGGGGGCAGCTGTTGACACCCAATTTCGTCCGGCCATTAAAAAATTTTTAAAAAAATTAAATAAAAAATTAATTAAAAAATTATTATTATTATTATTATTATTATTATTATTATTATTATTACTAAAATTTTTTAATTAGTTTAAAATACATTTTTTTTTGTTTTGTTTTGTGAAGATTTGATTTAAAATGATATATGTGTGTATATGTGTATGTTTGAAAGAAAAAAGAAAACTCCATAAAAATGACAAAATTAAAAAGTTTGAGGTAAAAATGACAAAATTGAGAAGTTTTGGGAAAAATTGACAAATTCTGAAAGTTCCAGGAGCATTGGGTAATTTTTTGCATCAATTTTGGGCCAGACGGACGTTTCTGGCCCAAATTGACAGAAAACGACAAAATTGTCAAAATCAGAAGCTTCTGAAACTTATCCAGAGTCTGAGAGACGTAAAGGACTGAAACTGTCATTTTACCAAATTAAGAGATAAGTTTGAATTTAATTAATTTTTAATTGTGAACAGTCCAGCACCCCTTCCCCTATAAATAGGGGTCCAAAATCTGTGAAGAAGACATGAAAAAAAAAAAGAAATCAAGCTTAGAGCTCCGTTTTAAAAAAAGGAAAAATTACAGCTTAGGTTCCTAGCTCTCCTTCCTTTCTCCAGAAAATCCCAAAATTTTGGCCTTTTGACGCTTTGACCATCTTCCTCCTTCCGTTTTCTTTCACTGCCGTCCCCTGCGCGCCCCTGCCGTCGCTGCCCGTCGCCGTCGCCGTCGTCCTGCCGCCCTCGCCGCCAGCTAGCCTCCGCCTACCGTCACGCCGTCCGTCCATACCCGCCGTTTTCCCTTTCGCCCTGCCACGTTCACCGCCGCGCCCCGCCACGCTCGCCGCCACGCCGTCGTCACGCCTTGCCTCCCTCGCCCCCGCCTTCGTCGTCGTCTCCTCCCCTGCCGCCAGCCCCGGCGTGAAACCTTCCCCCTTTCCTCGCCCGCGTCAACGTCCGTTTCCTGGGAAATTCAAAATCCTTTTCCTTAGGTAAAATTCTACTTTAGTCCATCATCTTTTCATTTTCTTTCTCTTTGGTTACTAACCTTTTCATTTGTCCTTGCAGAAAAAAAACTAATTACTAACTTTCTTGTTTATTATTTATTGTTGTATTATTATTAACCTTTATTATTATTATTGTTATTGTTAACAACTAACCTTACTAACTTCACTAACTTTTATTATTATTGTTAAACAACTTCACTAACTTACTAATTTTTACTAACCTTTTATTATTATTATTGTTAACAACTAACCTTACTAACTTCACTAACTTTTATTATTGTTGTTAACAACTAACCTTACTAACTTTACTAACTTTTATTATTGTTGTTATTAATTCTAACAACTAACTTTTACTATCTTTGTTATTATTATTATGGAAGGTTATACCTCCTAATTTTTTTTTAGTGGATGGTCAAAAGCCCCACCTTATTATTATTAATTGTCCTTTTATTTACTTTATATAATCTTTTTTTTAGGTGGTTAAATTTATTTCACTTTTAATTATAATAAGTAAATAATTTTATGTGAATAATTATTTTTAAGAATAATAAAAATCATTTTTAAAAGCCAACTATTTTTTTTTATTTGGAATACATGTTTTTTATTTATTATTTCTTTAAAAAAACACACAAAAAGTTAACCTTTTATTCTTTTTTATTAAAAATTATTAAAAATCATAATTAAATAATTCTAAAAATATAAAAAAAAAAAATCAATTCTTTTTTTTAATATATTTCTAAAGTAATAATAATTAAAAATTCAAGAAAAATAATAAAATAATAATAAAATCCAATAAAATTATGATTAAAATTCATTAAATAAACAATTAACAAAAAATTAAACTCCATGTCCAAATGATCCACCAGGATCCAATGGTTTGGAGAATAAAAAATATTTTTAAAATAAAGTATAAAATAAAATTAGTTTTTAATAGTTACTTTTAATTTTTATCCAGTAAAAAGAATAAAAAGAATGGAAACAAAATTTTTTAAGAATAAAAATATATAAAATTAAGACTTTATATTTTACTTATTTCTTTTAAAATATAAACTTTTTGATTCCTTTATTAAACAAAATAAAAATCTTAGCCAAATGATTTTTAATAAAAATAAAAAAAAAAGAATTAAATTCTCTTTAAATATTTTTAAACTTATTAATTAGATATATATTTTCAGACTTATAAACTAGATAATTACTTTAAATAAAATATATAAATATCAAGACTCTACTTTTATTTTAAAATATACATATAAATCTTTAGACTTATAAATTAAATAATCACTTTTTAGTTAATCTTTTATCAAAAAAAAAAAAAATATATAAATATCAAGACTTTTTCTTTTATTTTTAAAATATACATATAAATTTTTTATTTCTTTATTAAATAAATAAAATCTTGATTAAATAATTACTTTTTGGTTCACTTTTTATCAAATAAAATATTAAGACTTTTTCTTTTATTTTTAAAATATACATATAAATTTTTGATTTCTTTATTAAATAAATAAAATTTTGATTAAATAATTATTTTTTTGGTTCACTTTTTATCAAATAAAATATTAAGACTTTTCTTTGAAATATATACATATAAGTTTTTTTTGTTTTC
Organism: Aquilaria sinensis; assembly: GCA_005392925.1. Classification (NCBI taxonomy): domain Eukaryota; kingdom Viridiplantae; phylum Streptophyta; class Magnoliopsida; order Malvales; family Thymelaeaceae; genus Aquilaria; species Aquilaria sinensis. The sequence continues at coordinate 155,491 of SMDT01000491.1, read as the reverse complement.
TTTATTGAATAAATAAGATCTTGACTAAATAATTTCTTTTTTGGTTATTTTTTTATCAAATAAATAGAATAAACATAAAATAAATGTCAAGATTTTTTTTTAACTCTTTAATTTCTTTATTAAATAAAGAATCTTGATATTAGATAATTAAAAAAATTACTTTTTGGTTCCTTTATAAATTAAGTAATTACTTAAAAAATAAATAATAAAAATCTTTCATTAAACAAGAAAATAAAAAGAAAACTAAAAGAAAAGAAAAAGAAAGTAAGAAAGAAAGAAAAAAAGAAAAGAAAAAAGAAAGTAAAAGAAAAAAGTAAAAGTAAAAGAAGAAAAAAGAAAAAACAAAAGAATAAAAAAAATAAAAAATAATAAAAAAAAAAAAGAAGGAAAAGAAAGGAAAAGAAAAAAATATAAAAAAAGAAATAAACAAGAAATAAAAAAAATTTTAAATTAGTTAACATTAAAGATCAGTAACAAAATTTCATAAATAAAAAGACTTATAAATTAGTAACTAAACTAATAATTAATTCCATAAAAAAATAATAAGAATTAAATAATTAACAATAAATTAAAATAATTTCCATATCCGGATGATCCGGCAGGATCCACGGTTTGGAAAGTATTACTTTTTTTAATTTAATTGAATAAAAATTAAATAAAAAAATATAAATCCATATTTACAATATAAATTAAATTATATAAAATTTCATCAAATTCCATGTCAGGGTGACTCGGCAGAGTCCATGGTTCGGAAATAAACCTTCTGTGTCCGGGTGACTCGGCAGAGTCCATGGTTCAGAAGTATCAAATTTTACACAAATTAATTATCAAAAATCCGCATCCGACTAAATAATTCAGTTAAAATTCCTGATTTCGAAAATTAACTAAAAATTATTTAAAAGCAAAGCAAAACAAAATTAAAATCAACTAAGGTGCCAAATTTTTTTTGGCGCTATAACAATATTGTTTTAGCATAACCGTACTCCCGATCCCCGAACTCTCGCAGACCAATTTTAAGGTATCCAATCGACCTAAATAAAAACCGATTGGTGGCAACTCCCAAAAACGAACCGCACGTTGCCACGACCATTTTTTTTTTTTATGTCCCAAAATCTTTGCACAATTTCCCTTTTTAGCAAGTTTTTATAATAAATTTACCAAATTACCCCTATTTTATTTTTGCTTTACACTTTAACTTAAGAAAAATAAAATTCATAAATAACAAATAGATCCTAAGAGATTAACAACCAGATGAAACAATTAGAGAAGCCTCGATTTCCTCTTCTTCGATCCCTCGCTCCACCCCACACAGGAACCATGGCTGCCGTTTCTACGGCCAATCGGCCGCCCAAATCTTCTGCTTGATTAGGATTCGAAGAAGGCAAAGAGGAGGGAGAGGAGAGAGAAGGAAGGAGGCGGAAATGAGGGAGATCGACACGGGCTTGGCGTAAATGGGTGTTTGAAATTTGCTAGCTTCGAAGGGAGATCCATGCGGCATGGAGATTGACGGAGAACGAGGACCTCGATTCTCTCCTTTCGATGGCGCTGAGGTGGAAGGCCACCTGGGCTTGGCTTGCCGGTGGCAGGTGACCTTGGGGAAGGTGACCGGCATCTGGCGGCGTCAAGGACGGCGAGCCAGAGGGAGAACAAGATTGCGATCCATCTTTTCCTCGCTGCTTCGACGTTCGACGGCAACGAGGGGAGCTGGGCAAGGTGGCGCGATGCTGAGGGAATATCGGGGCAAATTTAGAAGATTTGCACAAAAAACGCTGCTTGCCTAAAACCATGTGCAATACCAAATGGAGCAGAAATTACGGGACGGAGGGAGTATAATTTTATGTACTTTTGTATATTTTTGTGTTCAGTCAACATGTTATTTATGTTCTATGCAATGTTGAATTAACTCCAAAATGCTTCACGAGCAAATTTGTAAACAAGATGCAAATAGTTAAACAAAGACCAATACAAGTTGAAGCAATTACTAAAATGAGATTTGATACATTGTTCAAGCTTAAGCATATAAAAGTTAGGACCTAACAGCTGTTCTTCCTTTTGCAACACTTCAATAAGAATACACCTAGTTTGCACCTCTTGAATAAAATGACATTAGAATCAGCGATATAGACACTCACCTAATGTTCAGTTTACGTGTGGGGAGATAAGCATTGAATCACACCACAAAAGGCTCACCCAAGTCAATGACTGCACATTAGCAACATGGATATAGAATTTCAAGGGCTAAATCTCCACAAGCCAACAAATGAAAGAGGCACTAAAAAATGACATGGACTTAGATGACCGTTTTAGAATAAATTTCATCGTCTTTCTTGTTACAAACTTCTTTTCGTTGGCAACATTCTCTAGATGAGAAACTTAAAGATGATAAAATCGTACCATAATGAGGCATCAATTTTGAGAAATTAAAATTGGTGCTTGTCCATGCTCATTGGATTGATCGAGGATATGAAACTATACAAGAAAGTACCGAATCCCAAGAACATTAAGGGATGCACGTTGCTGTTATGGTTTGAGCTATTACTTCTTCCATCATAACCATTGCTATGTTATTGGTTGAGTGGTTACCCTAAACCCATACTAACCAATCATTGTCATTGAATTACATAGCTCTTTTACTTAGGTAGAGTTCTTGCTCATGGTGTCCCAACTATGGAGCACCAATTTCCAACAATGGGTGCATAAGGTGTGAAACTGAAGAGCATTAACCTAGAAATGGACAAGAAAAATAAAATTTTCTATTTTGGACTCAAGAAGGTATGATTTGACCACATTATCCTCTAATATAGAATAAATATGGATACATTACCATCACTAATTCAACTGTACATTCTAACAGTTGGAGAAACACCCACTCAAAAAACAGTTCAAGAAGGATAGACTCAAGAATGAAAAGAAGATAATGTTGCAAAGACATCAGAAACATAAGCCTTGTACAAACTAGCAACAACACCAAAAATATTTGTCATCTAGCCATTAGCTTGATAGCCTCGATGAAGTTGTAAACGCTATTCATTATCCAACCTATGATGTAGACAATGTAAACAAGCTAATGGATAAAAGTAACCGGGATGGGGTAGATATAGGTAAAAAATTATACCCCACCTTATGGATATAGGTGGATGATGAGTTTAAGGTATTCATAACAGATAGATCCACCTCAATTACCCATCATACCTACAAAGTGTGTAATTTAAATATATCACATGCCCGCACCATCAAACATACTTTTCCTAACCTTTGATGAGCTTGTACTCACTGGAGTCACCTAACAATAATAAGATTATCAACATGGTAGCAGCCATTTGTGAAATGATAAAATCCCGAGTCATAAACATTATAATTTTAGTGGAAGGATCAAATGGGTATGTATTACTTATGGATAGGGCTGAAAATGGGTCAGGCTGAGCTCGAGCTCGCCAGGCTCAAGCTTGGCCCTATTGCAATTCGGTACTACTCGAGCCCATTTTTTTTGGGCTCGAGCTTGGCTCGAAAGTGCTCGAGGCTTGAATACAAATATGAATTTAAAATAAAATCTGAAATATATCTTGAATTTTGACAAAACATAATAAACTAAATCCAAATATCAAATTTTACAGCTAAATAAAAACATCTAAATGGAAGAGCATAACAACATACCAAGTCTAAAGTGACAACTGTCAAACAACACTGCAACATAAACAAAGCCACAGCCCACAAGTGAGCCAACCAACTTTGGTGAGGAAATTCCTACCCATGAACAGCAACATAAATACATATGTCTAGAGTTCAGTTACAACTTACAATGAAACTAATAGTAATAAGTAATAACACCTGAAGACCAAGTTGCAACAAAATGCATAAACAGAGCACAACAATACTTCTAGCAGTACTGCAGTAGCAAAAATGCATCAACAAGACAACAAGTAGTAGAATGCATCAACAAGCAACAAAAGGCAACTAGCATCAGCAGCGAAACGCAACAATAATACTTCCAGGCTTCCAGCAGTAGAACAGAAAAACGCAGCAACAGAGCCCTGTTATAGACATTGCTAGAGACCAAACCTTGAAATATTGCATAAAGGTCCTTGTTCTCCCTCCAAAAATCCCTTCAGCTTTCCGTAATGTCCCCTAGATACAAGAAAATAAAGCATGCATAAGAAATTAAACACTTTCCACCCAACTAATGGCCTACTAGAACAGCAACTAGAGCATGCAAAGCCATCAGAAGCACAGAGACTTGCTCAACTTGTTCTGTTCATCTAGGAATTGGTACATAGAAATACAAGCACAAGTGAACTCAAGATGCTATCTGAATATGCATTGAAAGATGGTGCAGCTAAAATGCAGGAATTTTCTAAATGCACGAGGGTACAACAACTGAATTGGACATTGTCCAAGAGCTGCTTGTACTTTCAACTATCATTTCTATAAAGTAAAAACGATATAAAGCTACCACCTATTTCTTGATTAGTATGATTAAGAATACAGTAGAAAACAACATAATGAGGAAGTGGAGTTACCACTGCATGAAATCTTTTTTTCTCTTCAAAACATACAATACTATAAAGATCAGGGATCCAAGTTGAACTCATCCATCAGATATAGCCAATCAAGAATCACCAAACCTCAAAGTTACAAAGCGCCTAAGTATATAAAACAAAACCAGAAGATGGAGCAGAACTGACAACTTGATCCAAAAATTAGGAGAAAAAAAAGCCAATGTCATAAGGTTCAAATGGATGAGTAGATAGGAACTAATTATAATTCAAAAAATGCAAAGACAAGTTTTTGGCGAAGCATAAGTGTTAAGAAAGAAAGCAACACTGTCACAAATATGCACCTCAGACCCATCATAAGCTGTTGCTCACATGATACTATAAATTCTACATAAAGATAAGTTGATGCACTCAAACCTACATGATATGAACCTTTTAGTCCTTGCCACAAACTAAAATTTAGAAATTTTAGAATTAAAAAATTATACGAAAAAAGATTCCCAGACTATGATTTTTCGTTGCATAAATGAAGCTTGCACCAACTATCAAAGAAAATAACCAGAATGCAAATTAATTTCACCAACAATTTAAAGTAAAAGTTCACTCTCATTTCTTTCATTTAGAGCTCATCAAAAGCCATTTTAAAGTTTAAACACCATAAATTCTGTAATCTCAAAAAATTCATTGAAACTTCTCTACTAGTATAACATACTGGAAATTATCACTTCACAGAACCTTTACCAATGGGTTTATGTTTAAGCAATACTTGGACAAAATGAGCTATTAAATAACAAGATTTTATCTGATTTGTTTTTTATTCTTAGGAAAATCCATATTAAGGAATGGATAGATTGACCACAATTCAATTTTTCTCACACTACAAAAGAGTAGAACCAGGTAAGCAAATAATTCAAGTATATGGAGCTAAACTTTCTTATGAAATAATTTTGCTAAATATGAAATGATAATTTAACCAAAAGGTTTTTCAGAACAAAAAGGTTAGTAAAATTAATTTAAATACTCATAGTATCTTTCTTCTTTACACCATGGAGGTTTCTAAGCCAATCCCTTCCACAAATTAAGACTTGCACAGTTTCAGTTGAAAGTAATACACGGTATGAGTCAATCACTCTATTTCTAGCACTAAATGTTGCTTCAGATGCAACTGTGGTAATCAGAATTGCTAAAATCTCAGCTGCCATCTTTGACAACACCCTATATTTTGATTGATTTCCCTTCCACCAAGCTAATATGTCAAAGGGCGAATCTGGATGACATAAAAAATAACCATCTTCTAAGTACATATCCAAATCAGTTTTCTTTAGCACCATAGTTTCGGTTGTCATTACATATTGCTGGATTTCTGCAAACCCGAGCCTGAAGAGAGTGCTGAAAGTGAAGCAGAAGATGATTGGGAAAAGGAACTTGGCCATTCCTTATTTCAGCTTGTACTTTGGTCATGCTCAATCACATACCCGTCGTACAACTCATATAAAACTCTCCTCACCTTGTCAATATTCTTTCATGCCTCTAATGAAGTGTATATCCTTGGAAAACAATATTCAAGATTCTTCATTTTAACTATTGGGTCCAAAATGGTAGCAATTGCCATCAACAAGTTGCACTCCTCCTAATACTTATCAAACTTATGTTTCATCTTAGTCACCATATCTCTTACGAAGGCATCTGCAGCAGTTACCCTATTATCTAAAGCCTGCTTCACCTTGTACACTTCAGAAATAAACAAATTTGACATTGGATATGTGCTTCTAGAGTATAACATTAGTGGCTCTAGCAAATACCTCTAAGATCACCAATATCTTATCCACCTTCTCCCAATCCTCCTTACTTGGACATGAGATATAATTGACCTCTCTTTGTTTGTATTTTGGGAAGACATCTTTAACCTTCAAAGCACAAGATAGTATCTCGTAGGTTGAGTTCCAACGAGTCTTACAGTCTAGCACAAGTTTTCTGTAAGGTAACTACAACTGTTGTATGATCTCACAAAATGTCTTCAATCTTGCTTCACCTTGATTCACAAAATGAACACTTTCCCTCATATCCTCGATCACATACTTAATCTCATTCAAACCATCTTGAACAATGAGATTAAGAATATACGCACAACATCGCATATGGAACAACTTTCCACCACAAAGCAATTTCCTATTCACCTAAAAAATATCTTTCAAATTACTAATAGCGCTGTCATTAGATGAACAGTTATCAACTGATATGGTGTAAATCTTATTCTCTATGCCCCACTCCTTCAGACACTTGTACAAAGCATCTGAAATGTCCACACCACGATGTGGAGGAGGAATGTGGACAAAATTCAACACCCATTTATTAAGCTTCCAATCCGGGTCAAGGAAGTGAGCAGTGACTACCATATACCCTATCTTTTGACTTTTAGACTTCCACAAATCTGTTGTCAAGCTAATCTTTGAAATTTTGTTCAGAAGCCCCTTTAATCTTTTCTTCTCGTGCTCATAGACCTTTATACAATCCGACCTCAATGTGACCCGACTTATCTTCTCCCATTAAGGAATTGCAATCCTCATAATAAAGTTAAACCCATCCTCCTCTACAACCATGAATGACTTCTCATACATCAATATCCAATGAGCAATAGCCTCTCTTATTTTCATTGCATCATATTTTCCATTTATCATAGCTGGTGCAAGGGTATGAAAGCTATCACTAGTACTTGTGTTTTGTAGCTAGAAATTAAGAAGCCCTTGTCGTTTCATGTAGAGCTTTCTTTGAATGCACTTTTTCAAATACCTATGAAGATGTGATGTACTTGAAGACTTGCTCATCAACATAAGTGTTCCACAATGCATGCACTTTGCCTTCTTTGACCCTTTCGAATTAGTGCATGTTTTGAATTTTCTCCAAATAGTAGATCTCTTGCTACTCTCTTTCATTTTTTTCAATGCCCCACCAACTGTTGTCTTACCACTAACAGCAGCCCCATCATTTTTTTCCTTATTCTCACCCTCATCAGTCAAACTTGATCCGTCATTATCACCAGATAAAGTCTCAATGAGAATATCAGCCATTTCTGCTATTCGAGCTTGATCAGTGTCTATGGTTATGTCAATTTGATTAACATCCATGGGTGGATTTGTATTTGACTCACCCATAGATTGAAAACCCTTACTCGATATTGACATTGCTGCAAAACGAAACATTGTCATAAACTCATAGGTACATAAAAGGCTACAAAATTGCCTTGTTTCAGCCAATGTTTCTCAATTGTCTGCCTTGTTTCAACAGACAAAACTCAGCAGCCAATGTTTCTCAATTGTCTGCCTTGTTTCAGCAGACAAAACTCAGCAGCCAATGTACTCAATTCCCCCTTGATGCTCAATCACTTACTAACTTATAATCATTTTATGACAAAAATCACTCTACCAATGGTATTTCCCAAACATAATAACAAACATCGACAAACATTAACACTCAAAGTCTCAAACATTGCAAATCCAGTGCAATAAGTATTCATAAATTTACATACTCCACTAATTCCACCCCTATAGTATTCTATTATTAATTAAAATATTCTAACATTGCAAAACCATTACAAATTTACAAATGACAGATAAAAGAACAAATTGCAAGTTTTATAGAAGCACTAACTTTGGAAAGAACTATTCATAAGTTCCTAAGTTTATTGCAAATAAAAATTGAATGCAAGTGACGAAGGATAAAAGCATAGATTATTATCCTAGGTCAATTCTATGTATTTATATAATTATTAGTTTTATGAGTCTTGCCTAAATTTACTTTTTATTAATTTTAGAGAACAAATGAAATCTGGTAATTTTATGGGTCTGCTGGAAATTCCAGAATTTTAGGGAACAAATGAAATCTTGTTTGATTTTCTTTCTTCGTTAGTAGATAATTGCTCAATAGCTTCCCAAGTTCTATTATGATTTTCAATTTGAGTTCTCTTACAATAGGTTTCCTTAACATAATCTAGTATCCGACTTTACATTGCTTCTAAAGAAATTGCATTCCAAGCTCCTAAAGAATATTGCTCCAAAATTGATAATAAACATCTGATACTCAAACATTGTAAAATCAGAAATTGAACAATTAAGAACAAAAAATTTAGATACGAAAATCCTAAACAAAAAATTAAATACCAAGTTGGCTTTAGTTGCCTTAACTCTTGGTGCAATGAAAATTGCTCCCTGGTTGGTGCGACGAGCCGACGACAACCGATTGTGCGTGGTGGTGGTGCTAATTTTGAAGCGTCGTAGAGTGGAAGCGTTGGAGACGAGAGGGAATCGGAATCCACTACGAAGGTGAGGGATACGAATTACAAGCCGAGGGGAGTAGCCGAGGCCAAGTAGGGGACTGGGTGGGGGGAGTCAGGGCAGGGGATAGCTAAGATGGGAGTAGGGGACTCGGGGTCATGGAGTCGGGAGTCGGGAGGGACTCGGGACTCGGGAGAGTGACGAGACACGAGACGAAAGTCTAAAACTCTGAAGACTCTGAAGTCTTCTGAACTCTGTCTGATTCCGATTTCTGAATCCAAAGAGAGACAGAAGATTGGGTCACTGGGAAAGGGACTAAGGGGAAGGGCCGAAGGGGAGTGGGCTGGGACTGGGACAACGCGCCTAATGATAAGGCATAATAATTTAAATATCGAGCCTATTAAGTTCAAGGGCCTAAAGGGCTGAATATGTGTAGGCTCGAGCTCGACTCAAAAATAACTTAAGCCCAATTTTCGAGCTTGAGCTCAAAAATACCTGACTAAAAAATCTCATACTCGAACTCGAGCTTGAGCTACCCAAATAAAGCCGGCCCATTTTTAGCTCTACCTACGGATGACGGGCATAGGTGACAAATTTCACTTTTTTGTAGATCCCCGCTTGCAGACAAGGGACCTGTAGTTCCCATCGCTGGCACATGTATGTATGAGAAGGCACTGTTGAGTGGCTTAATTGGGGTTTTTGCCTTTACTCCTCAATGGACCGACGTGGCAGCAGCAACCCCACTCCCTCGAGCTCAGTGAACAGTTAACGAAAACAAATGTCGGCCGTCCGACACGGCCATGTCCAGTCAATTTATGGAGCTTCTGTATCTGCTCTGCTCCATCATCTCCTCATTCCTCACTTCCCTCGTTCTCTCTCTCCTCCTCCCCTTCCGCATTCTTCTCTCCCGCCGCAGCCCATCTTTTGTTGATGCAGTCGCGCTCTACCAAGGCAACGTCTGGCACGAGCGCTGTCGCCCCATCCACCACGCCTTTAGCTACGCTGTCCGCTATGCGCTTTTTGACCTTGACCTCGCTTCCCGGCCGCCGCCTGATCATCTCTCAGCCGCAGACGCTCGCAGGATCGCTGGAACCTCCGGCCCAGTGTACGAATCAACCTTTTAGCTCTTCATTGTCACTGTGGATTCTTTGGTAATGTGTTATATTGAACTTTTCATTTTTTGTTTTTTTTTTTGGGTTTGATTTCAATTTGCAGTTTCTTATTGACGATTCCTCCTAGTGTTGGGTATGAGCAGAATCCACTGAGCCTGTATTATTGTTACGATGTGGAGAATTCTGTCAAGCATTTGAAGAAGTGTATTGCTGAGGTTGCAATTTGAATTCAAGCTAATATATGTTTTTCTTTTTGGTTTGTCTCTCTCTCCCTCTCTCTACTTCCTTTTCTGTGCAAAATTTTGATGTCATGTGAGAAGACTGAAGGTCTTCATCAAGTCTGATGATTAGATTCCAATTGAAACACGTTTGTAAGAATGTGGGGTCTAAACCCCCCCTCCCCCCTTCTCTCTCTTTTTGGAGCACCTTTGATATGTTAGTGTTGAATTAGCTTTGAATTTCAATCTAGATGATGTTAGAACTGTGATATTGTTGCTGACATTGATACTTTTTCCAAATCTTAGGTGACTAATACACCATGGGCGGAAAGGGTATCGTTTTTGTTCGATCCACATTCTGATTTAGTGGCAAAGCCATTACATGTCAGTCCTTTCATGGTAAGTTTTGTGCCTTCCTGTTGCTTATGAACTGTGTTCTAGTTCCTCGCTTTCTTTAACCTTGTATGAATGCTCACTGTTTAGATACTATTCACATGTCCCGGTTCATCTGAGTTCTGCTTCTTCTGTCAATTTTAGGCTCTTGTGATGATTATGTGTGTGTCCGTGCATATCATTTATGATTGTCCATATTCATAATCATCAGTAAACTTATTTACCTATTGATATTATTCCCTTGTCATCTGAAACTGAGGAAGGATATCCGGGGAATTACGTAGGATATGCTTGGAAATTGGAAACTCAAAGTGAATTCTCCAGGAGATAATTTATCTTTGGCAATTTCTGTGAAACACCCTGTGCTTGGAGATTATTTTGTGGCTACCTTGAAAGCAAAAAGAGTCTCAGTGGCATGTGAACATGCACAGTTTTTTTGGTTGATGCCGCATAAAGTTGCAGTGTGGATATACTGGAATGTAAGTCCTCCTGGGCAAACGGCATATTATTTCTCTTTGGTTCTTTTGATTAATCACAAGCTTCTATGGTTTCCATGATTCTGATGTAAATTTTTTTTGAAGCAAACTGTCTTATGCTTCACTGCTGTTTCTCTAAGTGATTGAATTAAATAATCATATGGTAATAGCCACCGAAAACTCCTGTTTATTCAACCCATTGATGGAGAACATTATTTCTGCCTAAGATTTCCCTCTAAGCTTGGGTGCTGGGTCAAATATGAAAGCAAAGGAAAGTTGAATTATTCTGTTTTTGGATGATTGCTCGAGTGTTTGAAATAGAGATGTGTTTAATTCGAGTGATGGGCAGGGGCAGGTTGCGGCTGGTTTGTTCTTGTTGCTTCCCCACCCTGAATGTTTTAGCCTCTGAACCATATCCCTTTTGCCCCAATAGCAGCGCAATTTAGTAAAATCATCATCGACGCTAGGAGTGAGACATATAATCCATAAGTTTTTCAGCTTTTACTTTACATGTTAAATACAAAAAGAAATCCTCAAACATGAGAATTAGCCTTAGTTGTGCTACACAGAATACCATAGTGAGAAGCAATGTAGACTGTAAGGCCATAGTTACATCTACAGAGTGCGGTGGGTTGACCATGTACCTACATCTGTACCAAACATCTTTTCAGATTGTCTATCTTGATCTGATCCTCCCATTCTGCCAACAGCAGCTTACCTGGCTATAAGAGCAGATCCTGCTCAGTTGGATTTCATGCTCATTCCTTTTCACTTAAGCTGCAGCTCCTTACACTAGGTCCTAAAGTCCTCAGGCCCTGACCACTTACGATGAGTTCTTTATGTACGTTTGGAAAGTTGAGTGCTTTCTAAATTGTAGAAATATCAATTAGACAATATCAATATGGAGCTTTTTATGTTGCTGTAAATGGTTCCTAGTGTTCCCCATACTCCACAGCTGTTGTACCGCATCAACATGGATATGGAGATAGGAAACTCCAGATGCTCTTCAAGAGCTAGGCCTGGAAACTTATAGTGTTAGGAGAAGTGTAATTGCATGAACTTTAGCAGTATGATGCTCTCATTTTCTGAATTGAGGGTCCCAAAAGTAGTAGTTTTTGAAATCCTGGTACGGATGTAGGCTTCGGTTGACACATTCTGCACAAAGTTCATCTTTGAATATACTGAGATGATTCATGGTGACGTATTATATGCTTTTTTGCTTCCAGGCATTGAAACTCTGGTGGAAGAATGTTTCATTTATCCAACATCCAAGGTATTCCAACCCATTGTACCGGACAGAAGCATTGAGTCGGGATAGAAGTTTGAAATGCTGTCCTCAGGCTGGATGGGAGAATGACTGTAAGCGGCCTCGAAGAGCTGATTCAGAATCAGGAAACCTATATGAACAGGATTGCAGAGGTCGTTGGGTTGCATGGAGAGATGCAAAATGGCCATGGTCTTGAATGCATAGGCTAACATATTTGTCGATTTCATTTTTGATACTATTTGTTGCCATGTATGCATTTATATATACTATTAATTGCACTTACGCGTTGCGTGTGGATCAAAATAGTAGTAATAATGATCGTGTGGATCAAAATAGTAGTAATAATGATCTTACTCTTTTTAGTTTAGATATATCTTTATTATTTTCATTTCTCTATTTTGTACATAGTTTTTTATTATAATATTTCATCATAACTACCATCATTCCTGATATACATTACTCATTGTATTTGATTTCTATTTATTGTAAACAACAACAATAACAAGAAGAAGAATAATAATAATAATACAATGGAAAATAAGCTTCAAGTAATACTAGTTGCAAAAAAATTGATAGAAATTTCTATATTTTTTATGGTAGGGTACTTATAACAAGTTCATCCGCTGATGTTTAAAATCTTATTAGAGATGTTAAAATTTAAATCCTTAACGTAAAATCCAAAATTAATAGTATGCAATTTGTTAAGAAAAGATCTTAATTTAATCGATAAAATGATTTGTTTGAAATATGAAAAAAAAATGTGGTAAGTCAATAGGTGGGGCATTTAATAAAAAACTTTAGTAAAAATAAATTCCTTTTAATAAGTATAACACGAATATGGATCATTATGTCAAAGTATATACTTGATAAGTGAACATTAAGTTTTTCCAAATATGTGTAACTATAAGTAATTATAGATTACTAAAAATGTTTAATTAGCTGATTCTTGACTTTTAATAAAAAATACACTCATCCTAAGGTTTCAAACCAATGCTTACCCTCTATTTTATAGTTGGATCAATATGATTGTTCCAAAAATTGAAGTCAAGTCATGTATTGTTTTTTTATCTTTTGGGGTAATTAATACTTACCCATTGAATTAAAAATTATACTCATATCACTAAGGTTTGAAAAAGTAGCCTTATCATTTTTCTTATAATACAACTTGTCAACCATAGGAAAATGTACTCCTTAAAATAGAATAAATTTCTACTAATTGAAAGGAAAACTAATAACTTATAACTTAAGCTTTAGTCATTTCATATCTTTGCACTTGTAATAACTTATAATTTAAGGTCATTGGGAAAAATTTTAGATTAACAAGTATAGCCTAAGTTTGTTCTATTGCAAAAAATATCTTTGAATATAAAATTTTTGTCAATTAATTTTTTTTCAAGTTGGATGAATATCCAAAGACATTTTACAGTAGAAAAAACTTACCTATACTTGTTAAGTTAAAATTTTAAGTTTAATAAAATATTTATTGTACTTGAGTTATTATTGAATAGTATTAGGGATGACAATTAGATTGGTTGGGTTAGGTTTTGGTCAAACCATTTAGATTTGAGTTTAATTGGGTTAACATAAATTTGGATCCAAGTCGGGTTCAGGTCAAGTTATTGGGATTTGGGTTGAATAAATTTTGAGTTTGGGTTCAGGTTGGTCGGGTTTATTTCAGGTTTATGGGTTGAGTTTATTCAAGTTCAGATTTATAGCAGGTCGGGTCAATTTCAGTCCTAGGTAACTTTTACGTTTTTGACCATTGGGTTCACTCCAGTTCCTAATGCATAGGCCTAAATGACTGAATCAGTTTAATTTTTTGTTAAAATTGAACTTGAAGAATTCAATTTTTTTTGTGTGATTTAATTTAAGTTATTTTTTATTTTCTTAGTTTGTTTAATTAAAAAAATTATAAAATTTTTCATCATTTTATTTTAGTATAAATTTAGGTTATTAAACATTGTTGGTAATGCTTTATAATGCTCAATTATTTCTTCTAGACTCATGTCCTTACCCAGCTATATCTTTACAAACCACCCAGATACACACTTCAACAATTTTGCAATGCTCTTGTTTAGACAACTTTATACAAAATTGCTATGAAATGCATCTCCAAATTCCCTTTAGTGACTAAACTAGAAATTCAAAAAATTTTGGGTCAAAATGCAAAGATTTGTAAAGTTCAGGACCCATATTGTAAGTATGGGTGACTAAAATGAAATTTGGGAAAATTTAGCACCATATTGAACTATATTTAAAAGTTTCAGGAATAATGCTATAATTTTGACAATTGCCTAATAAGTTCATTAAACTTACTAAATGTGAAAGTTAATTGTTTTGAAAGAATATAAATGTGAGACTTAATAAACATGGAAATCCCCTTCCCAAATATGGGACTTACTCAATATAGAAGTCATTAAAAAATGGAAGTTACTAAATTTGGAAATCTCCTCTCAAAATATGAGACTTACTAGATATAGAAGTTCCCTCCCCAAATATGGAACTTAGTAAATGTGGAAGTCCCAAAAAATGAAATTACTAATTATGAAAGTCATCCTTATCAAATATGAAGCTTACTAAATATAGAAGTTTGAAAATTGGAAGTTACTAAATATGGAAGGCCCCATATATAAGACTTCCTAAATATGAAAAGTAATGAATAAGGAAAGTTAAGGTTTAGGGTGAGAGTTACGATTGAGCATTAATGTTTAGGGTTTAGAGTTTTAATGTTAGGGTTTGGGGGTTTAGGATTAGGATTGAGAGTTTATAGTTAAGGTTAAAGTTAGGCTTATGGTTAGAGTTTTGGGTTTATGGGATTAAGGATTTAGAGTGTAGATTTAGAATCTATGATAAAGTTAGGTTAGTGCTAGGGTTAGGGTATAAGTTTATGATTTAGAGTTTATATTAAGATATAGGGTTTATTGTTAGAGTTAAAGATTTATCAATTAGGGTTAGGTTTTGTTTTCAGGGTTTTAAAGTTTAAGGCAAGGTTCTTGGGCTTATCTCTAGATTTAAGGTTAAAGATTAGGGATCGAATTAGGGTTAGGGTTTTGGTTTACAAATTAGAGTTGATTTAGGTTAAAATCGGGTCTTGTCATGTTTAATCAATAAGTTATTTTGAGTTCAGGTTAGGCATTTGGCCATTTTAGGTTCAGGTCAATCTAGGCTTAGGTCATTTTCGATTTGGCTATTTTAGATTTGGGTCATTTGGGTTCAGGTTCTCTAGGGTTTCACTTTAATTAGGTTGTGTATAGTCAGGCTTGGGTAGTTGATTTTCTGGTTAAATTGAGTTAGGTTTGGCTTAGGTTTGGGTTGGGTCTGGTCAAGTCAGATTTTGTCATCCTAAGTAATATAGAACCAAGGGTAGCATGTTTGATGCAAAAAAGGAAAAAAACAAACTTTATTGGAAATCTAGAAGTTTTAGCTATTAATGGTAAGATTAATGCAAGGAAATTGCATAATATGCCTGATTCTGTAATATAGAATCAAATGCAGGCAAGTTTATAGAAAAAAAAAATTTAGTGGCAACTTAGGAGTCTGTTTTAATGTCCTAGTGCTAATATAACTCCAATTAAATAGATAATGAAAAATTTTGGTTTCATTAAAAGAATAAATTAATTTATAATGTAATGGTAAAAAGGTTGTTCAACAGTTGTGCATCTTCGTGCTGTACATACATACATACACACACACACACACACAGATATATATATATATATATATATAATATATATATATATATATATATATATATATATATATATAGAATTAACCTAGAATAGATGATGCAATGTAGAGATGCACGGCCATTGATGTAAGAAATAAGCCTCTGTGAACTGGTTTGCCACGACAGAAATAGACAGGTGCATAGCTAGAAACTAAGCTTGGGGGCAAGCATGGGAGTAGATTATTAACATGTATAAAATGACAACAGAAAATATATTTGAAAATATAGAATAATTAAGTTTAAAATTTAATACGACATTGCTTCAAGCCTTAAATTCCAAAATCATATACTTGAAACAATTGAAATCAAAATCAAAATAACTAAAAAATCAATAACAAAATGATCAAAATTAGAATCAAACTAAAATCATATTAAAAAACCTAAGACAGTAAAACGTAGTTCAATAGTTTGAGCATTATCGACAACGACATTGGAATTGATATCCTAAATTGAAACAAACTTTGTTTTAATTGGCAATATGAGAAACGAGCTAAGTTCAATTGGTCAAAAATTAATGGTGGTTAGGGGTGTAGGTAAGTAGTAGCTTGATGAAGACCAGGGGTGGTAGGGCATGAGGCTTCTCTTTTGTTGTTTTGCTTTGTTTTGTTTTTGCACTCTTTAAAAAAGGCTAAAATATAGACCTGCTCATTATTAACTTCAAACTTTTCATATAAGTGCCTAACTTTGATATTATTACAATTTTATATCATATTAAAAGCAACCCTTACTAAAAAGGTTTTAGGAGGATGCCACTCCACCATTGAAAGCTATGCCTTGCTAATAGAGACAAAGAATAAATTAACAATTTAAGTTTAATTTTTTTTTATTTATTACTATAGCTTGTTGTCCTAGTAGTATATTAGAATATCTAGGTTTCCATGTTATCTGTGCCTATATAAAGGTAGCAATTGCTGTGAATAAATGAGGTTCTTTTCAAATTCCTACTTGATATAAGAGTGGGTTTGATCCCTATCATTTTTCTTGCTATTCCTTTGCAAGAAACCCTAAATTTTCTCTTCTTTTCTTCCTATTATAGTGTATTATTTCTCTTTCTTTCTCTCTTTCTCTCTTTCTCTCTTGTTGTGTGGCAAACTTTTTTTTTTCCTTCTTGTGATGTCTCTTTTTTTCTCTATTAGCAATGGCAAAAAAATTTCTAGTTATTCTTAATTCAGTAGCCCAAGTTTCTCCTAAGTTAACACAGTCAAATCATAATCTACAGAAGATGTAATTCAACAATGTTAGTAGCATCTCAAAGTAGAAAGCACATCTTATGGTTAAGAGATTTCATTAACAGCAAGGCTTGGAGTACACTTAAACTTTCAGTCCTATAGCAAAACCTCCACCGTGTGCTTGGTCCTTACAATTTCCTTTTCTTATAATTGGCCATCCCATCAAGTTGACGCAAACAATGCCATTTTACGTAAGGAGATCTCCAAATAGGTTTATATGTTGCAACCACTACCATATGTTGATCTCACTCGGCAAACACATGTTCATCATCTTTCAATGAGTCATTTATGATTTAAAGCAAGTCCTATGAGCCCAATACAAATCTTTGCCAAACTTTCTTCTATGACCAAGCTATCGAAAATCCAAGGCCGACTCTTGCTTCTTTATATACAACTATGGTGACACTGTTTTTTATGTTCTTGTCTATGTTGATATTCTTATAATTGGGAAAAAAAATTACTTCTTATAGCAGTTTACCTTTATGCTTTTAACCACCTTTTCCATGAAATATTTAGGTGAATTGAACTATTTTCTAGATGTGGAGGTTATGCACACATCCTTGGGTTTTTTTTTCTCTCCCAACAGAAATATATTCTTGACATCCTCCAAAGGGCACATATTGAAGATGTAAAGGCCCTCTAAGTACTTCTCCTAGTTCAGATGTCAAGGTAAGTAAATCACAAATTATTTTTCTCACATAAGTTTTATTAAACAAGAAAATCAAGCTAAGTAAGGCTGAGTTGAGCTCAAAAGTGTAAATGGCATCTAAGGGGCAAAAAGGGTAAAATGATAATTTTTGGATTAAGTCAGTGGAATGACCATAATTTTTGAATAATTAAGTTCATGTTAGTGTTTTGGGTTGAACATGTTGAGGCCGTAAGTATTTCTAACCATTTGGACCAAAATTGGAAATGGAATGGCTAAAATGCACTAAGTGTGAAAACTGAGCTATTGTGTTTTAAGAGGCAAAAGATAGCTTAAGAAAGCTAAAGGGCTAAGTGAAAAAGCATGAAATACATTTCCTGGGACCAACAGAGATGGTTTAGTGGAGTTTTAAGTGGCCCAAGTTTAACAAAAAAACATTGGGGACCAAAATGACAAGAGGAGCAAAAATGGGCCAAGTGGGAGCATCTTCATTCCCAGTTGTCATTTTCGTTGCTCTCTCCTCTCCATAGCACTTCATCTTCAAACCTTCTAAATGACCCAAAATTTCATGAAAATTGAAGGTCTTAAAGCCATCCCAACAAGCCCCCAGCTCATCTTTGATGGAATTGGTGCATTTGATCTTCTTCTTGCATGTTTTGGGTTCAAACCATAAGTTAATGCTCTTGCATGCTTATGGGTTGCTTCTAAGCTTATAAAATGGTTAGAATTGGTCTTAATTTTGTGCTCTTGGTGTCCATTGTAATTGAATTTAAGCTTGGAACAGAAAGAGAGCTTGTTGAGCTCATCTGTGCTTTGTATGGCTTGTTGCTTGCTTCTTGCTTTATGGATGATTTTAGATAATGGATTTAAGTTTTGGCATGCACCAATGATGCATAATCAGTCTTAAAAACACCAAGAATAAGCTTGTATTGAGGCAAGAAAGGATTTACCATGGGTATGCAAGCTTTGGCATAAGAATAGGCAAAGAATAAAAGATTTTCGTGTTGCCGGGGAGCCCTTGGTGTGCAACCCTAGTTCTGGCACTATAGTGCCAGTAAACATGAGCAAAACTGAGTCAAAATGTTGGTGGCACCGTCCTTCACCTTGTAGCATGACCATGCATTTTGCCCTAATTTATAGGCTCTAAGAAGACCCCAAATGCATTGGTTTTCACCCTAAGCCTTTCCTAAAACCTATGCAACTTTAAAGTGGGCCTTAATCCCACTCCTAAAGCTAATTTAACCCATCATTAGTGGTTAATAAGCAGGTGGCTAAGAAGCCAACATTCTAGTGGATAAGTTTATAAGTTTATAAGTTTGTACTTTAAGGCATAAGTAAGGTATTAAGGAGGGACCAAGTATGGTGTGATTTCTCCAATGGCTAAGGGATGAGATCGTGAACCTTCAGCATTGAGGAAAGAACTAAGAATGGTTTGGGTCCCCCAATGGCCTAAGAGTAAAGTTCAAGTACCTCCAAGCATTAAGGTAGTGCCCAAGAGGTTCCAACCAAGTCGATACACTTGGTAAATAACCCATTAAGTTTCCCGATTCATGTTTGGAGGAACTTGGTGAAGCGTGGCTACAAAGTTCATCAACCTACATAATAAGAAAGGGGAAGATATGAGTAAGAGGTGAGTAAGTGATGACTTACTAAGAGCTCATCAAACACGGACAAGGTTTGGGTAGATGATGGATTACTCTAAGGTACCCGTCAGAGGGCTTCATGAAGTTTGGTGAACTACTAGCATCGGATACATGGTGTAAGGGAAAGTTGCTCTATCTTACCCTAGCATAAGGTTTCTTACTAGGATTTTTGGGACATTGTGGTCCCACATTTAGTCACAATTGGCTAATCAATACTTGCAAATTCTTTAAAATGTGTGTGTGATGCCCAGCAGCATCTTCATCGTGCGACATGGTGTGACTGAGAGGGACTTCTGGTGTGGAGGAACGCTTGAAGTGTAAATTTCCCGGGAGAATCTGCCTGAAATGCTCGAAAAACAAGGGTTAGGAGGTCCCCGGAGTCTTTTTCCGGGGAGGAGCCTCTGATGCTTAAGTCAGTGTTTTAGAGGTGGAGAAAGAGTGCTAAGGGCCAGAGATTCTTGCCAGTTGCATTTTATTTTTAGGGGGAGAAGAGATCCCCTGCTGAGGCCATTTCCCCGATATATATAAGAGGAGGTGACCCGTTCAGATTGTGACACGTGTTCGGTTAGATGTGATCTGTCTTTTCTGGGCGTGGGGGCCTCTAGCCGTCTGCAGGCTCCTCGGGCCACGGGCTAGGGCGAGCATAGCCCTTTATGACAAGACGTAGACGGCATCGGCGTGTCAGAGCGCGTTTTAGGGCGGCGTGTGGTGTGTGCGGGCGACGTGTCAGAGGCTCCTTAATTGCTTCTGCCGTACCCCCGAGGTCCTTTTGGTTAAGGTCGCCTTTCGGAGTGAGGGGCCTTTTCCCGGGGTCGTACCAGTAGTTCGGGGGATCCCCTAGCTCTGAAGTGGCTCCTTCGGGGGGATTCTTTCCTGTCGAAGGTGGTCGGTCCCTCTCTCCCGAAGCTAGTTTGGTAGCCCTCCCAAGGGAGGCAATTCACTAGTTTTCCGAGGTTGGTACTATCATCCTCGGGGGCGCTGGCGGACTACCGAGGTTGTGTACCCAAGGCGTCAGACTCCCTCCTTTCCAAGGTCAGTACTGACGTTCCTCATGGATGATGTCGGGTTTTCCCGAGCGTGGTGTTTAGCCGAAGTCTCCGGGTGGTCGGGGCAATAGCACTTCGGCTATCACATGCCCCCCTTCGGAAAGCTAGAGTGAAAACTTCGGCTAGTGGTCCTTCTGGGGACACTTTTCAGGGCTCGGAATATGACGTTCGCCGAGAAGGCACTTCGCCACCAGGAGACAAGCCTTGTCCGGAGATACCCAATTTCTTTACTTTTTCTGCCATAGGTCAGTGGACCGTCGCGTCTCGAAACTAGGCGTGTCAGTCTGGAATGGCGTGCCCAGGTTCTTGGGATGTCAGAGAATGCGTCCTAGTTTCTCACGACTGGTGACACGTGGCTGGCGCTGGTTGGGGACGGTCACGTCGGTTACAGCAGGCACGTCTTTTCGTGTGCGAGGGGTAATTATGGCGACGTTTCGCCTTCACGGAGCAATTATGACATCGATTCGGCTACCCTTCCTCAGTCTATATAAACCTCCTTCCATCATAACCTTCATTTGCTTTCTCTTTGCTCTCGCTTTGCTCTCGTCAGCTCTTGTGCCCTTTCTTCTTTCTTTGCGGCAGTGTTAACGGCGGTGCGAATTCCGGCCACCTTTTACGACGGTGTCCTCAAACCCTGATTTCGGCAAAACTTTTGGTGGGTTCTGATTCTAGAGGTTCTTTGGTTTCTTCATTTTCTGCTTTCTCTAGCTTTCCGAAGTCATTTTTCTTCTTTCCGAAGTCCCTCCATTCTTTGACCGACTATGTCTTCGCCTGTCCCTCTCACGCCTGTTCAAGTTGTCCCCCTTATGTCTGTTGAACCCATCCATGAGAACTGGCAACCTCTCATGTCTTACCCTTGTTGTTCCACTTCGAAGAAATTAGAGAAGTAGACAACCAAATTTTTTCTTCCCTCCTATGCCATTACGAGGTTACCTTGTCTCGGTCATTATATTTTTATGAACAAAGACGACGAGGTTACCGTTTTTCGAGCCCAACTGAAGGCTGGACTTCGGTTTCCTGCTCTGAGGATGATTTGTGACTTTTGCCAATTTCATGGCATAGCCGTGAATCAGCTTCCTCCGAACTCATACTGTTATTTTAACGCCTTCCTCTGCATGTGTGGGGTCTTCGGAATAGAGCCTCACTTTATCCTGTTCATGCAGTACTACAAGCTCTATCCGGTCCCGAAGGGTGGCTTTTAGTTCATGCTAACCGGGGATCTGGGAGCAAAAAGTTCATGTTCACCTTCGCTACTAAAGATAGCTGGCGAGGGTGGCAAAGGAAGTTCTTTCTCCTAAAGGTGGCGGAGGCTTAGTCGTACATCCCGACCAAGTGGGCTCAGGGAAAGCTGGAGACGGATGTCGTGGACCCTAAGAAGCTGCTAACTGCCGAGTTGGCGGCGAGGTTTGCGGACTTCGACAAACGTATCCGTGCTGTCGCCGACTGGGATGCCGAGGTCCCTTCACGCTCTCTTTACCCTTTCCTCATCATGTGGAGGCTTATGACTGAGGAGGTCCTTCAGGAGTTAGGGTAGTCAAGGAGCACAAGACGGACCTCGCCATGCCAGCTCCTGCCATCGACGGGAAAGAGTCCTGGCTAGTGATGCTCCTTCGGAGGGAGCTCACTTATGAAGCCTTTTTTGAAAGTAAGTTTTCTTCCAAAAATTTTTAGTATAAATATCCATCTGGATTTACACTGATGTTTTCCTTCTTTTTCAGAGATGGGCGACGAGTTTGCTGCTTACTACAAGTCCCTCTTTCTCGGCCAAGCCGAAAAGGGGGAACAAACGAAGAAAGGTGCCTCCCGAAGGCGCAAGACTACTGGGAGCGGGCCGTCTTCGGCCAAAAAGAAGAAGAAGGACATCCTTCTTCCACCTCCGGGAGATGTGGCGGAGGTCGTCGGTGGGCCTGAAACTCCCGCCGAGCTTTCTGCCGGGGTGATCACCAGTGCTGCTTCTTTGAGTCCCGCCACGTCGGCGGATCTTTTGGGCTCTTTGGCAGGGGGTCCCCCTGCTGGGGATTTAGAAAGACGCTAAAAGGAAAAGGGCAAATATATCCCTACCGACATGGAAGAGGTCCAGGACTCTGATGACGACGTTGTTGAGGTTGCACCAGGTTTGTCTCTTACCCCATTTTTGGTACTCGCAGCTTTATATCTTGCATAGCTAAGGAGTTTTGTTTGACGAGACGTATGCTTTGAATTTTGAAGAGGAACTGGCGCCCTTAGCTTTGATGGTCGAGCATGCCCGAAGGTGGGCTATTTGGGATTCCCACATCCCAAAGGACAAGGTTCCAAGGGAGCCATTCTGGTCTTTCACGGAGGACATGAATCTATTTTTCGAGGATTGCCGGGAAATGGCTCCCCAGATGGCGAGGGGCGTGCTCACCTAGGCTTTGTTTAAGGCAGTTGCCGAGGAGTGTGCCAGCGAGGATGCCCTTGCCGCTAAGGTTACCGAGCACGCTGCCCAGGTAGTTTTTCTGGCCTCTTCATTCATTTTTTTCCACCCCCCTCTTTTTTTTTTTCTAAGTGTTTTGGCTTTCCTTGTGCAAATTTGATTGAGTACCTTCTCCTTTTCCACAGCTTCTAGGGTATAGTGGATACCTCCGAGCTTGGGCAGCAAAGTAATCTTTGATCCGAGCTTAGGCCGAAGATAAACTGGAGAAGGCCAGGGTCTTCTGCGCCAGCTCGGTTATGAAGAACGCCGAGCTGAGCCGAATAGCCAAGGAGGAGGTTGCCAAGCTTCGGGAGGAATTCTTGAAGGGCCAGGAGGAGCTCTTGAAGGATTTCTCCAAGAAGATATCTGACCTTGGAGAAAAGGTTGTAAGCTTGACCTTGGCCAACGAGGCCATTCAAAAGGAGAAAGAAGAAGATTCTGCCCTCCTGGTGTAGGCGCTTGCTAACAACGCCAAACTCCAAGCCAAGGTCGAGGCGCTGAAGAATGGTTTAAAGAAGAAGAAGAAGATGAAGGAGCTAGAGAAGGAGGTTGCAGATCTTCAGAACGAGGTAGACGACTTGGGTGTCGAGAAGGACAAGGCCATTCGGGCAACTAAGGTTGCCTTTCAGGACGGCTTCTGCCTAGCTCGCCATCAAGTTATAAAGAAATATCCAAATCTCGAACTTTCCTTCCTGGCTGCCCTGGATATTCCCAAGGGGCCCCGGTGGACCTGGCCGAAAATCGAGCTCCTCAACCTGTCGTTTGCCCCTCCTCCAGCCCCGAAGGTGGATAAAGACACAGGAGCCGGAGCTTCCCATGACGCCGGGGTTCCTTAGATATTCTAGGGCTTTTTCCTTTTTTTTTTTCCTTGTAATTTTTCCTTCTTGTAACCTTCTCCTTGTACCAAGGCCTTCTTCAATAAACTTTTCCTTCCTTTATGACTCGGTTAAGTTTTGAGCAATAGTTTTTGTTTCCACTTGTCCGACCACTTTTGGTCAAGGGATTTTGGAAAGATATGCTTTGCCCGTTTTATCGGCCAACCTTCGAGTTCTGGGTCTTTGACGAATTCCCTTAGACAAATTTTAGGCTGCCTTCGTCGGCCGTATTTGACGGACTTCCACTTTTTTGGGCATATAACCCAATTGACTTCGGAAGGAAAATATGACTTTCGCGAATACACGTTTAAGCTTTGTTTGGGGAGTACTCTTAGATGGGAGAAAACTCCTGCATTTAGAAAAAGTTTCTAACTTGTACAATTTCTCATCAAGATTCTAAGTATAGAATTTCTTCAAGGCATCCAAGTGCCACGTTTTCAGTTCTCCCGCTTCGGTGTCGCCAAGTTCGTATACTCCCCTTCGGACCTCGTCAAGGACCAAGTAAGGCCCTTCCCAGTTCGACCGAAGTACCCCATGGGATGGTCTTCGGGGTTCAAATTCGGCCTTTCGGAGGACGAGGTCTCCTTTCTTTATTCCTTTTGGCCTAACGTGAAAATTTGCGGCGATGGTCGCTCTTTGCTAGAATGCCTTCCTTTTGAGCTCGGCCACCTCTCTGTGTTCGTCAATTAGGTCGAGCTTAGTTCTCAATCCGAGGTAGTTCCCTCTTTCGTCGAACACTTGTACCCTGACTGATGGCCATACTACCTTGATAGGGATAATGGCCTCTGTGCCGAAGACGAGCAAAAAAGGAATCTCACCAGTGGCCCTTCGGGGTGTTGTCCGATAGCTCCATAACACACTAGGGAGTTCTCCTGGCCATTTTCCCTTTGCTTCCCCCAATCTCTTTTTTAGACCATCTTTTATGGTTCTGTTGGATACCTCTACTTGTCCGTTACTCTGAGGATGAGCTACCGGGGCAAAGTGCATCTTTATTCCGAGGTCGGTGACGAATTCTTGGAATCCTTTGTCAATAAATTGGGAACCATTGTCGTCCACTATCACCCTCGGTATGCCGAATCTACATATGATGCTTCTCCAGACAAATTTTTGTATATCCTTTGCCGAAATGGTTGCTAGGGGCTTTGCCTCAACCCATTTGGTGAAGTAATCTACTGCAACCACGCAGAATTTCACTCCTCCGGGTGCTGTCGGGAGCGGCCCAATGAGGTCAATGCCCCATGCCGCAAAGGGCAGGGGTAGTCAGCCGAGGTTATTAATTCTGAGGGCAACCTTTGAACGTTGGCATGTCTTTGGCAACTGTCACATTTTTGGACAAATTGTCTTGCGTCCTTTCTTAATGTGGGCCAAAAGTACCCTTGGTGGAGTATCACTCCTGCCAAAGTGTCAGTCCCGATGTGGGAACCACAAATTCCCTCGTAGACTTTCTTGAGAATTGTCTGAGTATCCTTTTCGCTGACACACCTTTGCAATGGACTTGCATATCCCTGTCGGTACAGTTCTTCCCCGATTAGGAAATATCGTCCGGAGCGTCTTTGCACTTTTGCTGCTTCGCGAGGGTCATCAGGAAGCTCCAAGGTTGTAAGGTACTTCTTTATAGGATTTTCCCATCCTTCTCTTGAGGCTGCTATGCTCATTATCGCAATGCTCGGGTGGCTCAGTACTTCGGTGAACCTTTTTGATTTGGCCAGACTGTCTACTTCGGCATTGTCTCGTCGGGGCACATTTTCGATATGCACCGCGTCGAACTCCTGGATGAGCTTTGATACAAGCTCATGGTACTTTGCTAAAGTTGGATCTTTTGCACTATACTCCCCCGCCATTTGTCGGACCACCAGCTGAGAGTCACTGTGGGCCTTTAGGTTCCTTACACCAATCTTTCTAGCAAGGCGCAACCCTGCTATGAGAGCCTCGTATTCTACCATATTGTTAGTGACATTAAACCCGAATTTGATGGCTTTCATTACTTCCATGCCTTCGGAGCCGCGAATGACTACCCCGACTCCCTGGTGTTTGGAGCCAGAGGCCCCGTCTACAAACAGAGTCCATTCTGGCTCATTTTTGCCAAGGTCCGATTGATCACCTTCGGTAAAAGGTATCTCAGCAATGAAGTCTGCTAGAGCTTGGGCTTTTATTGCTTTCCTCGGCTCATAAGTAATATCATACTCGTCGAGCTCTATGCACCACTTGGAAAACCTTCCTGAATGGTCTACTCTTTTCATGACATCCCGAAGAGGTAGGCTACTTCGGATAATAATAGGGTGAGCTTGAAAATACGGACGCAGTCTTCTGCTTGCTAGCACCAGGGCATAGATAGCTTTTTGCAGTAGAGGATACCTGATTTCGGTGCCATGTAGGGACTTGCTCATGTAGTATACTGGCCATTGCTCCACCCCCTCTTCCTTCACAAGAACCGAGCTTAGTGCCTTTTCAGTAACAGCGAGGTATAGCACAAGGGGTTCTCCTTCTCGTGGTTGTCGAAGAGTAGGTAGACGGGCCAGATAAATTTTGAGCTCTTCCCAGGCCTTTTGGCAATCCTCATTCAAAGGATGGTCGTCACTTCCGAGGTTGCCACCATTTTTTGCTGCCTTGGTGAGAACCTTAAAGAATGCTCAGCAACGATCCCCATACTTGAAAATAAATCTGCTAAGGGACATTATTCTCCTAGTGAGCCTTTGCACATCCTTTGTTGTAACAGGAGTTCGGAATTCAAGTTGTGCTTTGACTTTTTTCGGGTTGGCATCGATACCTCTTTTCGATGCCATGAACCCAAGGAACTTGCCTGAGCTTACGCTGAAGACGCATTTTTCAGGATTAAGGCGAATTCTGAATGCTCTAAGTTGGTGGAAAGTTTCCTCCAAATCCGTGACATGACCGCCAGGCAGCTTGCTCTTGACTATCATGTCATCGACATAGATTTTCATGTTTCTCCCTATTTAGTTTTTGAAGACCTTGTTCATCAGCCTTTGGTAGGTAGCTCCTGCATTTTTAAGCCCGAAGGGCATTCTGACGTAGCAGTATGTACCGCCCCTCGGCGATGAAGGCGGTTTTCTCCTCATCTTCGGGATAAATTCTGATTTGATGATAACCACTAAAGGTGTCGAGGAAGCTCAGGAGTCCATACTCAGCAGTTGAGTCTACCAACTGGTCTATTGGCGGGAGAGGATACGAATCTTTAGGGTAAGCATAATTTAAGTTCCAGAAGTCGATGCACATTCGGAGCTTGTTGCTTCCTTCCTTTGTGGCAATAACCACATTGCTTAACTATTTGGGGTACTTGACGTCCCTGATTACGCCCGCATCTATCAAGCGCTGGACTTCAGTTTTGACGAAGTTGTTTTTGTGTACCGAAAGGCTTCATTTTTTTTTTTGTGAACAGGCCTTGCCTCTGGGCTCACTTTAAGGCTATGCTGTATTATGCGGGGGTCTACCCCAGGCATGTCTCTCGGCGAGTAAGCGAACAGATCTTTATTCATCAGTAGGAAACATACAAGTTTTTCCTTGTCACCTTTGGCCAATTTTTTCCCTATTCGGGTATTTCGGCCTGGGACAAGCTTTATTTCTTTCGTTTTTATTTTCTCAGGATCTTCTGTTCCTTTTAACTATTCTATGGGCAGGTCCTTCATTTCCGTGGTCTGCGCGCAGTTCATCATTGGGGCTTTCCTCGCCTTAATGAACATTTTCCTCACCTCCCCCTGGTCAATGAAGATTTCAGCATCTCCATCCTTGGTGGTGAATGTGGTAGTCAGGTACTTCACCTCCAGGCGGATGTGGAGGTTCCTTTGCGTTTGCCTTCCAAGAATGGCGTTGTATGAGGAAGGGACATCTATGACGATGAACCTTGTTATTACGGAGGCAAACAGCTCATCGTTGTTGTTCACTGAAGTTCCCCTTAGCATCAAGGGGAGGTCAATCCAGCCGAGGACGGGGAGTTCGGATGGTCCTACTCCAAAGGTAGGGGAAGTGACAGGTTTGAGGTCGCTCCTCGAGATACCCAGACTCAGTAGCAGGTGTGAGAATAGGACGTCCACGTTTGAGCCATCATCAAGCAATACTCTCTTGACGTTTCAGCCGCCTATCCTTGCCATAACCAGTAGTGGATCATCATGGGGAAATATGACAGTGGACCCATCTCTCCGAACCAGCTTTTTTTATGGGTTCCCATGTTCCATTATCGAGATCTCCCTCGCCTTTCTCTTCTTTTCTACTGATGGCAGCCCTGTTATGATCATTTGTATCACTTCTGCCGGGGGTGGGGGACACCTTTTCGGACTTCAGTTCCGGCGTCTGTCAGAGTCATACTCCTCATCATCTCCTTTCCCCTCCTCTTCTCTTCTCCCATTCGGGGAGGGCATTTGCAGGTAACGTCGGAGTTAACCTTGCTTTATCAGGGATTCAATGTACTTCCTCAGCTGGAAGTAGTCCTCTGTATTGTGCCCGTGGTCCTGATGGAATTGGCAGAATTTTTTCATGTTCTTTTTGTTGTCCGAGGTCATGGCCTTCGGTCGCTGGATCTGAGCTCCCTACCTTTCCATGGCCATAAGGATGTTTGTCCTTGTGGTGTTCAGGGGAGTGAAAGCCAATGGCTTTCTTCCGCTAGGCTTTCGAGGTCGTCCCCCTGCTTCGGTCGGATAGCGAGTTTGCTGGCCCAGCCCCTCGGTGCGAACGTAGTCAAATTTTGGACCTCCCATTCTCAGTTCTTCAGCAGTCATGTACTGCTCGGCCCTTCGGTAAAATTCACCGAGTGTGTCGGGGGGATCCTTGGAGAATTCATAGAACAGCTGGGAGTTTCTCCGAAGTCCTCGTGTCATGGCCAGAATGCGTATTTCTGGCCTGAAGTCTGGGACACTCAAGGCTTCCCTGTTGAACCTTTCGACATAGTCGCGAATGGTTTCCCCATTTTTTTGCGCTATATCAAACATTTGGATTGGCATCTTCGCCGTTGGCCGGCTCCCAATGAACTGTTGTGAGAAGGCAGTAGACAACTCTTGGAACTCCATGATGGTTCCAGGAGCCAACGAGTTGTACCACACCGTTGCTGGTCCAGCGAGGGTGACCTCAAAACACTTGTAGAAGGTGGCGTCATCAGCATTGTGCAGGACCATGCTGCGCTTGTATTTGGTTAGATGAGCCTAGGGGTCAGTTCGGCCATCGTAGGTCTCCAACCGAGGTACCCGAAAGTCACTCGGCATGGGCGCTTCAACCACCGCTCGGGTGAATGGTGATTCATCCCCATTGAAGGTTTCTGACAACCTGGCCTAGACAGGCTTTCGAGCTACCTGCCTCTCCATTCTTTCTAACCTTTCTAAGATTTTCTCCACAAGGAGTGTGGCACTGAGCTCTTCCTCCTGTTGTCTACAGGTTTCCAAGAATAGAGACTGACGTCTCTTCTTCGGGGAGTGACTCCGGCACCGAGGAGATGGCGACTTCTCTTCAGGTGAGGAGCTCCTTCGACGTGGAATTCTGGGTCGTTTTGACCCTGCTTCTCTCACAGGTTGCGTCCCGAGGGGTATGTTTTTTGCCGAGGACTCATCTCGTTGGTCTCCGCTTCCCAAACTTCGATGAGTTGACCTGGGGCTCCTCTCCCGGTGAGGTACTGGCGAGGAGGGCCTTCGACCCTGAGTTGGCTGAGGCCATCTTCGGTCTAACTGCTGTGTTATTTCGGCCATGACGGAGCGTTGGAACTCACGCAGAAAGCTCATAGTAACAGTCAGAGGACGTTCATCCTCAGGCAAGGAAGTCCCTGCTACGGTTTGTTCGGTTGCCAGTTGAACCTCTGGCGCGGACGGGGACTTCAGAAGTCCCTTGTCCTTAGAACGCCGAGTTTCAACGATGGCGACCTAGGGGTGGGTTCCCACAGACGGTGCCAAATGATGCCCAACAGCATCTTCGTCGTGCGACATGGTGTGACTGAGAGGGACTTCTGGCGTGGAGGAATGCTTGAAGTGTAAATTTCCCAGGAGAGTCTACCTGAAATGCTTGAAAAACAGGGGTTAGGAGGTCTCCAGAGTCCTTTTCCGGGGAGGAGCCTTTGACGCCCAAGTCAGTGTTTTGGAGGTGGAAAAGGAGTGCTAAGGGCCAGAGATTCTTGCCAGTTGCGTTTTCTTTTTAGGGGGAGAAAAGATCCCCTGCTGAGGCCATTTCCCCGATATATATAAGAGGAGGTGGCCCGTTTAGATTGTGACACGTGTTCAGTCAGATGTGATCTGTCTTTTCTGGGCGTGGGGGCCCCTAGCCATTTGCAGGCTCCTCGGGCCACGGGTTAGGGCGAGCGTAGCCCTTCATGACAAGACGTAGACGGCGTCGGCGTGTCAGAGCGCGTTTTAGGGCGGCGTGTGGCGTGTGCGGGCGACGTGTTAGAGGCTCCTTAATTGCTTTTGCTGTACCCCCGACGTCCCTTTGGTTGAGGTCGCCCTTCGGAGTGAGGGGCCTTTTCCCGAAGTCATACCGGTAGTTCGGGGGATCCCCTAGCTCTGAAGTGGCTCCTTCCGGGGGATTCTTTCCTGTCGAAGGTGGCCGGTCCCTCTCCCTCGAAGCTAGTTCGGTAGCCCTCCCGAGGGAGGCAATACGCTAGTTTCCTGAGGTTAGTACTATCATCCTCGGGGGCTTTGGCGGACTACCGAGGTTATGTACCCAAGGCGTCAGACTCCCTCCTTTCCAAGGTCAGTACTGGCATTCCTCCTGGATGATGCCGGGTTTTCCCGAGCGTGGTGTTTAGCCGAAGTCCCCGGGTGGTCGGGGCGATAGCACTTCGGCTATCAGTGTGCAACTAGTATACTAACTTAGGTCATGAATGCATGCATGAGCAGCTTTGGTGTCATGTAGGAACTAATGATTTAAATTTTAGAAATCTTCCCTACATTTAAAGGAAAACACTTTACATAAACCATAACTGAAGTAAAAACAACCAAGTATATGTGTCTTCAAGTATTGACCGGATGTATATATCTAACTCTTAATGCACATCCAAAAGTGACCAATGTATGTAAAATACATTTCAAAGTCTTATACATTTGTCATTACTAGAGCAATAGCTTAGTACCATTAAGTATCAACTGACTAAGCTAGCTAAGATTGTGACTAAGTGCCTTCCTGAGCTAACTTGCTCTTGAAACAAAAATGCTTGTTACTTTCCTTGTGCACACTTTGCTTAGCTTATCATCATGGCCATAAAAACACTATAGTTAGTCCAAGGTGAGGAAAAAATACTAAGCTAGAACCAATCAAGATTCCACATATAAATGTTTATACTTGCATAAGAAATCTTAGCATAACACCCACACTTGGTGTTGGGTCCATTAACTAAATTTACACAATATGAACTTAAGGGAATGAGAATTTAACAATTCTTAGTAAGGGATTTATAGTCCTGAAAAGAAAAATCTTTAGGACAAGCAGTGTGTTTGTGTGTGTGTGTGTGCATGTGTGTGTATTGAATATATATTCATTCTTAGCATGCGCTCATAAAAATATTATGCCATGAGGTCTTAATTAATGGCCAATATTTAGGTTCTATGCTAGGAACCTCTCTTCATCCTAGTCCTACTTCATAAGAACTTAGTTCTTGGCTTAGCAATTATGGTAGATTGCCACTTTGCTTACCATTTTCACATTGGACAAGAGTTGCTCTTAAAGTTGGTGGCTCTTCTTGCCAATTTTGTAGCTTGGCTAAGGTTCCTTTGGGGTTTAAAACCTCTTTTTTACACTTGGTACCCTTGAACATGCAAAAGGTCCCCTTGAGCTTTCTTGAACCTTAATCCATCTCTTTTCTACCTTTCAACTCTCTTCACAGATGCAATTAAGCTACTTAGGAGTGGGTTGAACACCCTAAATGATCTTACAAACACATTAGAATAGGCTTAGTATGTAATCCGTAACATTAGGATGCTTAAAGCATTGTGGAAACTTAAGGATGTTTTTTTTTTCCTTGGCGCTGTCGTGTTGTGACTGGCACTGTAGCGTCGCTATTGATTCCATTCTATTTCTTCAAGGGACCTCCAATGCTATGCCGCTGTGGCACCATGCTTGGCGTTTCAGCGCCAAAGTTTTCGTCTACTTCCGTTGTTCTCCATGATACCTTGCCCCAGCTTGTTCCTAATCTCTTTCCAGGGCCAATTCATACTTGTTTCAACCCATTCCAACATTCATATGATAGAACATCATGCATTGCATTTGTTTAAACCACTTACACACTTAAAATCCCTTACCTAGCTCAAGATTGCCTTATTTGATCTTCAAACCACATAATAGCACATATCCAAACTTTATTTGGTTTCTTGCTGCAAATCTAGTTCTTAGCCTAGTGAATTAACCACCAAATCATAAATAACACTTAATGGACATCAATTTGAGCAAAGCATAGCTAAAACACTTACCCTATTCTCTTGAGACACAAGTAATTCCTTAGGACCCCTTAAGCTTCCAAGCTCTTTAGCTTGAAATTCAAGCTTCATAGGTACAATTCAAGCTAAAGATTGAGTTTCCCTACATACCTATATGTTAATTTGATCAATTAAGCTACTTAGCTCGATCTGTAACCATAAATGGAGGCTTACCATGGGTGGGAATGTTTTTCTTAGCTCTTTTGAGCTTAAATCCTTTAAGAAGCTTCCATTTCCCTTAAAATTAAGCTAAAAAATGAGCGATAAGGTTAAAGCTAGAGGTTGGTTTCTTTTGGGTTGGGAGTGGCATGGAAATGTAGATGAAAGAAGAAGATAAAGTCCTCCCATTTTATTTCTCATCCCATCCAAAAAATTACCCTTTTGGTCCCTTATTTCTTGAGCTAATTTCAATTTAACTCTTTAGTTTCAACGTTCTCTTATTTTCTCTTCCCATAAATGAAATTAGAATTGAAATCACTTCAATACTTCAATTTTTTCATAATTCCACTTTCTAATCTCACTTATGGTATAAGAAAAATTAAGGTCTTAGGATAAAATAAGCATCTTGCCCTTTATGGCTGTATTTTGCTAAAATGACTCAAATTAACTTACTTTTGCTACAAGTAACATATTTGAATAATAACTTAGTGTGCTAATTGAGCATTTAAGTATGAAGAATCATACTTACCATAGTAATCTTGGTCTAGGTCTTGGAGAGCCATTACACATGGGCAAATATTTAAATACCCCAGTTGTATGAGCCTGAGGCAATTACGAACACCTTCAAGTGTAAGGAAGTCCTACGTGCATATACATTTTTCACTCATCCATCGATCCATATATTACTTGTATTGTTTATTTTTGTAATTACGCTTTTGTTTGTTATGTTGCTTGGGTTGTATGTTTTGTTTGTTTATGTTTGTATATTTTTCTTGGAATGCTTGCATATGTTTTCATTTGCAGGTTCCCAAATCCGTTACTAAGTAATTTAAAGTGTTCGCCCTTTAAGTGTAGTGTAGGTACTAAGGAGGCTAGTAAGTCTACCAGTTGGTATAAGGCAGCTGTTAAGGCTAAGTTTATCTAGTTTTTAAGGTATTCTCTAACTGTGAATTTTATGATATGAAGTTATTTGTTGCATAAGCATGCACAAACCAAAGTCTTTTTCTTTCAGATTGAGGCTAAGTAAGCACAAGGAAAATGTGGCATATCACTTAAAGTTAGCTTGCTTGGCTGAAGTGTTAAGGGTAGATCTTAGTAAATACATGTCTCTTGTATCATTTGGTATTTTCATATTAAGTGTTGCCTCTATTATAACCATTGGTGTGTTTAACACTAGGGTTAAATTTGGATGTATATAAGGTTAAGAGATATGCACACAATTATTATTTGAAGTTAAAGCAATTAAAGTTTTTACATCTTGTCTTATTTTGATTTGTGTTTTGTTAACTACTGTGACACTATTTTCAACACTGCTTTTATTTATTTTTATCGCATAGCTAGGATGGCATATGAATTTTACCCTGCAGGGTAGACTAAGTAAGTAGTTGCATGTAATAGTTTTAAGATACTTTATGAGTAATAGTCAATTGTAACCTAAGTTGGGTCACAGTTCCTTAGGAGCCTACTAGTGATAGTTAAAAATGGGCATTGAGACCCTATTCTACCATGGGTGATTCCAATGGTGTGGCTGCATCACTTTCTAAGTCAATCATCTTTTGTCTTGTTGATGTGTCTACTACCATAGGTGCTACTAAGTTTCATGAACTAGTGTTGCTTTACAATATCTTTCCTTTTTAAGGAATGAAATTATCTTTGCTGGCAATAAACTATCTTAGTTTATACACAAGCCCATGATCTTTCATATGGCTACCGTGGAATGAGGTCTTCGCTACCTTATAAAAAAAGGCTCGTTGATGTCTATGCCCAGCGAGCCCAAGGTCCATTTGTCGAAGATGGCACACAACTCTGGAGCTATCATAAAGAAGTAGTTTTATTGCCAGTTACTCCAGCTACTTTGTTTTTGAAACTAAAGACGAACTTCTTAGTACCTATGCCTTGAGGTAGCAAGTAATAGAATGACCCCTTAAATATAAGGTGGAGTCTATAGGATGAATACTAAGAACTAGGCTTCTATCTCAAAGGTGGTGCACATGTAGAGGAAGGCATTGACATGGGTGTAGTTATGTTAGTGGAAGTTGGTTGACTGTTATGCCCTAAAAGTTATGAAAGTCCACCAGGAGCTTTGGAGTAGGATACCAATCTCTTACTTTGTTGCATCTTGAAAATACTAATCTCCCCCTCTTAAGGTTCTTAGGCTGGTTATCCCCTTTTTGGCAATTTAAGTTGAACATATGAAAAGGGGAAGTATTTTTACCTCCACTATTTTAGCTTCCACAAAGTTCTGCAGCAAGGATGGGAGGCCAAGGAGCTCCAGGGGTGCTCAACTGGGGAAGAGGGTCAAATGTCAGCTTATGACGAAGAGGCCATGGTACCTAGTTCGGCTAAAGGTAGGGGTGAACCTAATTTACATAAAGGTTTGAAGGAGAAAAGGCTGAGAACTCTAATGCACCTAAAAACTAAGGTCTCTAGAAAGTGCTTGCCAGACCACCACTTGAGCAATGAACATAGGTCACACCACTACAAAATCCTTCATCGGATAAAAAGAACTAAAGTAGTTAAAGAGAGTTAGAGAATGAGAGGTAACAAATAAGAGCGAGTGAGAGAAGTAAGGAACCTCTCCTCAAAATAGGGTATATGTAGCCTAAGGAAGAAATCCAAAAGAGGCAATAATTACATCTTAGCAATTGCCAACGTTACCCTTACGAGGGAAGCGACACTTCAAAAATCGAGGAAGCAATGGACGCGTGAGACATTTCCTTCAAACAACTAAAACAAAGGCACACTTATGCATTCAAATGATTGACAAGCTATTAATCAATTGATGGCACAAGAATTTGAAAGTAACTTCTGACACATCATCCTTTGAAATATTCCCTTTAAGAAGCAAAATTGCCGTAAATATGAGACAAGGGTGGGAAAATCTGAAAATTAGGATTTGCCCCATGAAAGTAAGGTCCTAAAAAAAACAATATGTCGATGACCATGATACAACCTTGAACTAATAAGTGACTTCAGAAAGATCTAGATCCATGATTGCCCCAACCCAATGTACTGATAGGCATTGGACTTGGAGGGAGGCATGTAAAGGCTAAAGTGTTGATGCACTCTAGGGTTATCATAATCAGCAAGTACCTAAAGCCTGAGGAGGACCTGAACTAGAGGAACTCAACAATAGGGGGATCTCAATAACACGTTAGACTTCAAACACAATACTAGGGACCATGGAATGACCTACCACTGAGGTCCCTACTAGGATCTCCAATCGGCTACCTTAGCACTTTGCCTAATAGTGGGACTTTTTCCATCCTTTATTGAAATCTTCCAAAAGGACCTCAGCTAGATCGTTATAATAATATCTTGAACGACATGGTAAGAGTGTTGGCTACAGGTGTCAAAGGGTTGGCTAATAGCAAGCGTGCTATGATGAGGTCTCCAAAATTCTAGACCTATTTTGATGTGTCACCCATGAGATTTGAATTTCATGTAACGATCACCTTGCCTCCTGCCCATAATATGGGGCAAACATCTTCACTAGAGGTAACCAAGCTCTACTACCTTTTTTTTTATGCTATATTATTCTCTTAAAACTCCAAATACTTCAACTAATTTGAGCATTATAGGCACATTCAGAAAAACTCTAGGGACATCATAGCACTTTTTTTGTTATTCCGGGTAACTTTTACCAAGTGTTCATCACACCAACTTCAACTATGACTACCTCTTCCATTAGGAATAATGAGGGATAACACCTTGCATGTATGGAAATCAAAAAGATTTATGTGAGATCATGTAAGAGGAAGGAAAAAAAAAGAGGAAACTAAATGAAACCATTGGTCATCACCTACCAACTGAAATATATTCATTGAAAAGAAGAAAAGTCTTAGGCATAAACCTATGTTTTTCTAGGGTTAACTACTATGCATCAAGTGTCTTCATACATTTGGTATCTGACTTACCATGTTTTTGCCAACTTCTGAGGTAGACATGGTCGCTGACTAGATAGCAAGCCCTAGTAGTAGTGGGCCTGAAATGCAAACATAAGGAAAAAGGGGGTGAGGGGGATCCCCATAGTGTTTTTAAGGAGGGAATCTCTGACATTCAAATTAGGTGAGAGGTGTGAAGAGAATAACATAAAGGAGCAGAGAAGGACATGCTTACCTTTGATATGAAAAGTTGTTCCTTTATAGATACATCTAGGACAGATAAATGCTTTGGTAGTATCCTAGATAGGCCAAACATGTGTTCAGCCAAATTTGGGGTTTGGAGCTAGCACCAAGCCGAGCCTAACACCACAGGCTCGAAGCTTGGCTTGTTAGGGATTAGCTTGGCTCGAGCTTAAGCTTTACGAGCTTAAAAATTGGGGCTCAATGCTTGGCTCGAAAAGGTTTGAGCTTGGCTTAATGGCTTGATTGGCTCAAAACTATATTCAAGGTATGGGCTCGATTTGAGGTTCAAGCTCAATGTAAGGAATAAAAATTAGAATTTTAGGGTTTAGGTATATCAAAATATAAAATTAATTTAGTTTTTATATTAACATATTAGGCTTGTTGGGCTCGATAAGAGTTCAAGCTGAACAGTTCCAGGATCGAAGGTCAGCTCGATAAGAGTTCAAACTTAAAATGAAGCTCAAAGCTCGGCTTGAAGTTTGTTAAGCTTTGGCTCGATAACAAAAAAATCGAGCTCTATCTTGAATAGTTTGATAAGAGACTCGGCTAGTTTCCACCTATGCCGTCAACTAACCCCTATAGCCAAATGTTCTAATAATAGTACAGGCGTTTTGCATGCCGTCTGTTGTATAGAGATAATGGTCTGGTTAGAGACCAAAGGGTTATTCAGCTTGCTAGGTCGATGTTACCTATCTAGGAGGAGCCATATTAGTTAGGTAGAGGGACCTCGGCCGTTTGTCATATCTAAGGTTCTCTTATTCACCCAAGTTAATGTATGATAGTATGCTGGGGTCTTTCTCTAATGCCCGATATGCCTTTATGTGGAGGTTTTTATGGCTCAATTGCCTCTTTCTTTTAGAGGATTCCTAAGGGCATTTGCCTCATGTCCATCACATGCCCCATTCCCTAGAATGATGACCAGCTAAGTCC
The DNA here is from genome assembly GCA_005392925.1 of Aquilaria sinensis. Lineage (NCBI taxonomy): Eukaryota > Viridiplantae > Streptophyta > Magnoliopsida > Malvales > Thymelaeaceae > Aquilaria > Aquilaria sinensis. Next base: position 118,046 of record SMDT01000491.1, on the reverse strand, counting down.
TCGGGTTGTTGATTTAATGAGATTGTAGGCTTAGTGCCCTTGTGCTGAAGGCAACGTTTGCTTTCTGGTAGGACGGGTTTTGGTGTGATGCTTTTCCTACCCATATTCATGGTTTTTGGTTTTCCTCAAGGTTTTTTTTATTTCTTTTAAGTATAGTTAAATGATGTTACTTCAATTGTTACTCTATCTATTACTTCATGTTGTGTACGTGCCTTCATTCCGAATTTTGAGGGACATGTGTCCATTTTGGATTGGTCCTGCTGTGTTAGACACATTATTTCAGTTCAGAGGGGCAACTTGGCCATTGAATATGTTGCTTTCAATGTGACCTTTAGGCTTCCCACTTCGGTACTATATATACCATTCCCCTTTTAGGAGGTTCATCACTTTTTCATTTCACTCTCTCTTGCTCCCATGTGCTCTTGAGCTCCCTTTCTCACTTTTCCTTTATCAACAAGGATTTCAGGTAATGATCCACCTTTGTTCATCTAGCTACCTGTGGCTTGACAAACTTTCTTTTTCCAAATTGAATCGGCTCTATTTGGCCATCGCTTGCAAGTTAGGTTAGTTTCTTTTTTGTTTTCATCTTTCCCTAGGGTCTTAGCTAAAGTAGCATACCCATGGATGAAGTAGCTGCAGAGTCCAAGAGTACCTGGGAGTCATTGGATTCTCACCCTAAGTTACACCACTTAGAGAAGATAGAGAAATGGAGGAAAAAGTATTTTCTTACTTCCTACAACTAAGTTCGGCTATTGAAGAAGGATGAAATGAACTACCAACCTAGGGGGTGGCCACTATCTTCAAGACCCAACTGATAGTCTGGCTCCGATATCTCCCTATCTTGTCATCAAGGATTTTTTTTTTAATTTCATGGGATAGTAGTGAATCCGTTACCATTGAATACGTATGCCCACTTTAATGCGTATCGGTGCATATGCAACATCTTCTAGGTTGAGCCTCATTTCCTTATCTTCATGCAATATTACAAGCTTTAGGCTTAACTGAAAGCGTTGTTCTACTACTTGTTGCCCCAAGGTACTAGTAGCAAAAAATATACATTCTACTTTAGCACCAAGGATGAGTGGAATAACTGGCAGAAAAAATCCTTTTTCATGTCCTTGCCAGAGTCATGGGGAATATCAGGTAAATGGTTATCTAGAGCCTTGGGATGGATGTTGAGGATCCATTTGTCCTCTTTCAAGGGGTTTCAAGAATTTGATGCTAAGATTCTGGCTATGGCAGACTAGGGTTTGCCCAAGGAGGGTCAGGCACCTTATCCTTTGCCCACAAAGTGGGATTTAGTAATTGAAAAAGTCCTTCATGAGCTCAAGGTTTTCAAGGCTTAGGTTTTAAACCTAAAATTTTCATCTCCACCAATTGGAAAAGAAAAGCCATTCTTGGTCCAACTACTTCGATAAGAGATTGCTTATTTCTTCTAAAGAACTTACACTGATGTTCCCTTTTTCACATGCATGGGTGAAGATTTCTTTTTCAACTTCTATAAGAATGCCTTCTTTCCAAAATAAAGGACAAGGAAGAGGGCAAAAGGAAGGAAAAAAAGAAAGGTACGGAGGGATCCAAATTGAAGAAGGCCCAGCTGGATCTTACGTTGGCCTATGAGCCATATAAAGACATCCCAGTCATTTGTGTTGGTCAACATCGATCAAAATATTAAAAGTTTAGTGTCAAACCTGAGAAATTATAATTGATTTGGATTCCTTACAATAGAAACTATAAAAGATATCTTATTCTACAAAATCTCCTGTAAAATATCATGATTATCTCATTAATTAATGAAAAAAATTTGAAAATTAAAATACTAGAACAGCATTTGGTCATGAAAAATGATTTTCTTTTTCATTTTTTGTTTTTAGTTTTTATTGCTAATGCAAGTTTTCTAAGATGCTTGTTGGAAAACATGTATACTTGTTTCACAATTTGTGATGATGATTTTATGCATATACATAAATAGAAAGGTTCAATGCCATTGTTGAAAGTTGAAGAAAAGTTTGTGTACTATAAGTGAATATTTTATGTAAGTTTATCAGCTTCAAAAGTGAAAATGAAAAATTTCCAAAGTCAAACCCTAACTTTTTACTTTTCGTCGATTATGCTCCTAACTTGGGAAAATTGGGAAAATATTAGAAATAATGTTTTCCAATTCTTAGAAATTTGGAAAACTATTTTATCAGAAAATAGAAAAAGAAAACTCATCTCCTAATCATGTTTCTTTTTTAATTTTCTAATTTAAAAAAAAAATTCAGAAAACTCATAAAATTTTAATGTTAATATTGTTAGAATTCCATCTAGTGGTGGACGGCCACCAATGTGAATGTGAAAACTCCCCTAACACTTTGTCTTATAGCTTGCATAGTAGTGTTAGAATATAAATATAAATAGCCATGCTAGGGTGCACATCAAGCTTACCAATTTGGGATGAGTCACATGTAATTTCTTGTTGTTTTGACTAAATTGAATAATTTATTAGTAGGTAAATGATTTTTAGAGTTTGAATTAGCAACCTGTTACCACAAGAAAACAAGGCATTTAAGACGGGAAAAAATGTAGGAAAACCGTAGGAAATAATTATTTCCTACAATTAAAATCGTCGGACAAAACTGTAGGAAAAAGTAGTGCCAGAAATAAAAACCGTCGGATAAGCGTAAAATTGTGCTACGCTTTTGTGATGTTTGTGGACCCCAGCTTATCCGACGGTTTTGAGATGCATTAACTCCTACGCTTTTCTGACAAAAATGTTTCCTACGCTTTTTTGACCTTATTAGTCCTACGTTTTTGTGACCCATTTGTCCTACGCTTTTGTGACTTTCAATGTACTACGCTTCTGTGACAATTTTATATCCTACGGTTTTGTGACATAAATCTCCTACGCTTTTTGGACTCAACTATATCCTATGGTTTTCTGACATAAGCGTTTTGTTCCTACGGTTTTGTGACAAGTTAAAGATTTTATTAAATTCATTTATACACAAATTAAAAACATATTATCTAGCATCATATGTATATATTATTATTATTATTATTTATATTATCATTATTTTCATTATTATTATTATTATTACAATTGATCAAAGTAGTCAATAATTCACTATACATAAAAGTAATCAAATGCCACAGGAAAAGTAAAGTACAAATAACTACAGGTATGATATAATATCAATGGGATGCAGTGCTAGGCTGATCATCGTCCTCTCACTGGCTACGATCATCGTCATGATGTTGAGCGGAGGGTACGGTCCGTAGGTCATTTGAGAGAGCTGATGCAGGTAAAATCCCCTGTTGAATCAACCTGTTAAGCATGGCACTTACTATAGCGTCGGTCTGTCACTGGACTTGAGTACTAACATCTGCCTGTAACTGGCTAAAATCACTCCGTAGCTGGGTGTTCTTAACCTTCAGCTGAGCAATCTTCTCCGAATCAACACGTGGAGCCTAAAATTTTTTGACAAGTATCAATTAGCAATGTAAAAATAATAAGAACAACTAATTAAGTTTATAACAAATGAAAAATACCCGATGTGGTCCAAAAGTGTGGGGATTAGCGAGTCAGAGGGGAACGCCCGGTAGTCGGCTTTTTTTTTGTGGCCCTCATACCTCACTCCATACCTCTGCATCGAACTGCGGGCGGTCCTCCGAATTCTGGTATTTTTCTTGGATCCGCTGGACATATCCATCCTACAAGAAAAAGAAATTAAAGTTACTAAGACATTTAATATATTTTTAAAACATTGTTAGTAGTGTTCTGTAGCTGCTGTGAAATCGGATTGATGGGTTGATCGGTCATCTTGCGTCTATGAGTATGAGACCACCACTCATCAAATGATGGCTCAACTCCATCTCGGGCTTTTGTCTGCACAATTTTAGATATCATTAAAATTTTAAGTACTTAATAAATCATAAAAAACAAAAATTATAATGTATGGAAGGCAGAAGTTTGTACCATATGATCCCAGTGCATCTCGCCTGGGATTGAGCCCATCGTGTGTTTCGGAACAACGCCTGAGGTATCCGCTCTATGCTTGGCATGGGAACCAACCTGCGATAGGTTCTTCCATCTCTCCTGCTCCCACTGGTCACACAACTTGTTCTATACCTACTGACTATAGCATGATGGAACATGTGGCCGCAGTAAATTGTAGTCAGGATTGGCGAAGAAGTTGGGAATCTTCTGAATCGTAATGGCCCTCCAATGATAGACACAGTTTCGCACGGTCCATGAATAAAAGTCGAACACAAACTGGCGGATGTGGACGAAGTCTCTGGGATCCCATCTATAGTAGTTCTGCAATATTAAAATAGAAAATAAAATATGAATTAGTCGATATAGAAAGTATTATTTAAAAATGTACAGAAAGTAATTACCTCTAACTGGGTGACATGCTCCTCTCGTGTAGCTTGAGATGCACGTAACCAAGCAATACAACTTTCGTCCCACAACCTCACATGAATGGAGGCTACGGTGGAATGAACGGACTGATCAGTGTATAAGCTATAACAAATTTAAATTATAGTTATATATATATATATTAAGTGATGTAATTAAAAACAACGTATAATTATATCAACAATGAAATTTGTAGGAGTCAGTAACACTTACTCTCGAGGGACTAAAATCGGACGGTCCTGCAGAGGTGGAGGTGGTGGTAAGTCAACTACCCGCGGGCCTCGCCCTCTAGGGGGTGGAGCGCCATGAGCTGGCTGCGCGTCATGTGCAACGGCTGGGCCTCCATCATATGGCTGCTGCTGAGGCGGCTGCTGCTACTGAGGCGGCTGCTGCTGCTGATGGTGAGTCGGGTGTAGGGCAGGTAGATGAGTGGCTATACCAATCTCATGTGGATCAAGGAATGCATTAGGATCGAGTTCCCATGGGGGCTGCCCGATCCCTGTATGCTGGTAGTGAGATGACCTGGATATTCCGCTCATATCTGGGTAATAGGCATCATGCTGCATGTCTCACAACTGATGAAACACTGAGCTCGATGCGCCAAAGGTCTGGGGCACATAAGGCCTAGGCACCGGCTGCTGAGGCACGTGGGTGTGTGCCACCGAAGTCTGAATCTGCATATGTGGTAGTAGTGTCTCTGGCACCTGGGTCTGCGTCTGAGTCTGTGACACCTATGAAGGTGTCACAGTAGACGGTCGTGGACCCCGAGTACGTCGTGGGTCATGCAACTCCTTGGCCGGGCGTTTGCCCGAGCCTGACTGTCTGGGGCGAACCATCCTAAAATTATAGTGTAACATGCTTTTAATTTTTTTTAATTATTGTAAAACCGTTATTACATATATATTTAGGACAGTATTACCATTACATCACAGTCTTTTATTAATAAATTCCCATTACTAGAATAACATTTACTTCATAAATTTAAATATTGAAGTAAAATAATTAATTTTTAAATTGCCATTATTTCAATACCATTTGTGCTGAAAAATTGTTTTAATTTTTGAAAAATCGTTATTACATAAATTTTTAATACTAAATTACCATTACTTATCACAGTGTTTTATTCATAAATTACCATTACTGCAATAACATTTACTTATTAAATTTAATTATTGAAGTGAAATAATTAATTTTTAAATTACCATTATTTGCAATATCATTTGTGCTGTAACAATGTTTATAAATTAACAATTATTCGACTAAAACTTATTTATAAATTAAAATTATTAAACAATCATTAACTGGTTACACTAACATTATCATACTAACTTTAACAGAGTACATTAAGATTATTGAAGTAAGAATAATATTACACTAACATTATTGACGTAATAGTTTTTTGTGTTTGCCCACATACATATTACATGCTTTTGTATAAATATAACTTACCATTATTACAGTAAAAATTATTTATAACTAACCACATACATATTACTAACAACTGTTATAAAAAATTACTTAAGACATATAATATGAAAATTGGCATTAAAACATTTTACATGCCATACATGCGTTATGTAAACAACCATTATAATAACAAACATTAATCATATAAGAAAAAAATGCTAAACAAAATAAAAAATACCTGGTAGTTAATATCTCTGGAGAGAGTTTGGGTGAGGGTTTGGAAGGGAACGTCACAAAAGCACAGGGGAGAAGTGTGAGTGAATTGAGAAACTCCCACGAATTTAAAGGGAAGATGCGGTGGTTAGGATTCCTAACTATTCCTATGATTTTACTGCACTTTTTAAAATTGTATGAAAATAGTAGGAAATATACCTACGGTTTTGCTACAAAAATTAAAAGATGTGTGAAAAGCGTAGGAAGTGAAAAATTTAAGCTTGGCGCCTTTAATTCGCTTCCCGCTTTTCGTCTGACGGTTTTGCTAAAAAAATTAAAAGATGTGTGAAAAGCGTAGGAAGTGAAAAATTTAAGCTTGGCGCCTTTAATTAAAAGATGTATGAAAAGCGTAGGAAGTAAACTCCTATGGTTTTCCTACAACTTTTTGAAATTATGTGAAAACCGTATCACACTTTCCTACAGTTTTGTTATGAAATACAAGAAGATGCCTCAAAAGCGTAGGAAAGGAAAAATTAAAGCATCCCGTTTTCCAACTTCTCATCTAATGGTTTTATGGCGAATTTTGTCCTACGGTTTTCCTACTTATTTATAATATTAACTCAAAACCGTATATATATATATATATAAAATCATAAACTAATTAAATACTATGTTTGGAAGTTTAATTGGTTCACCTTTTTTAGGTGAAGAATAAACAAAAATATTTATATTCTATAATTTAAATGTATGGATTTAATGTATATGGTTAGATTAAATTTTCATAATTTACTAACATTACTAACATTTTTTTTAAAATGAAGCAATAAATTTGTGTTCTGAAAAAAATTAAGATATTGATTTCAACGTAGGTAATTAACTATATATGTGATGCATGATTAAATTTAAGAAATTTAATATCATTTTACTCGAAAACGCACATGCATTCAAACTTATATTATGCCTTCAAATAAAACATACTGATGTTTTTAACAAGTACACATAATAAAATATCCTCGGTTTCATCTTACTCTAAAGTAATGGGTGATGTGCCATCATCTGATGTATCCCCATCGGATTCTGTGCCATCAATATTCTGATAAATGTGTTTCACGATTTCAGGATAGCACGTGAAATCGACAAGTATGTTAATCTCATTGAGGGCAGTGCCATCACTTGTTACCATTGGTACTTCACTTGAAATCGCTTCTTGGAATGGCTTATCTGTGGTTTCGTCCACACATGTTTGCTCATCTGACATTTCTTCATTGTCCTCAGACCCAGACCAATTACTAACATTATTTGATGCACAATCGATGAAAGCTCAGGGCCTCGTCTTAGCAACCGCCCACCACTGATGAAGAGTCTTGTTAGGGTACTCACAGTAGTAAACTTTTTGAGCCTGTGACGCAAAGATAAACGGCTCAGGTGGTGATAATCTGGACTTCCATTTAATGTCAACAACACCCATATGTGCGTAACTTCAAACACCACATGTCAGATCAAACCAAGTACATTTGAGCAGCGTCATGAATTCATACCCACTCCCGTGGTACTCAATGCGTATAATCTCATCAATAAGGCCACAAAAATCATACCCACTTGATCCCCATGTCTTACCCTTCACGTAAACACTATAATTCTATGTTGTTTTGTCTTTGTCGTACGATTGTGTGTGAAAATGAAAACCATTCACAATACATCCATTGTATGAACTGCCAACTCGAATAGGACCACGGGCTAATTGCACAATATGAGGATCTAATTTATCCTTGAAATGGTTAACCTGAAAATAGATAGTTAATATAATAACATAACTGCACATTAAATACAAACAGAACACATATCCGTATATAAAAATTATCACGCTATCATACTCACATACGATGAGAACCATTGGGTGAAATGTTCATCTCGATAACTTTGTAATTGACTTTCTTTAAATTGGAGAAATTGTGTTGATATATAAGATTCAAAGTGCCTGAAATGATAAATAGTCAATAATGTTTTAAAATAATCTGATTGAAAGAAATTCACTAACACTCGTGGCTTTTGAAGGTATAGAATGTACCGTCACTTAAGCTAACCGTACGGCCCAAGTTCGAGGCATACCCATCCAGCATCTTTATCGTTCTCAGCCACTGAGTAACTTCTCTTATATATTCCCGACTTAACGTATAAGATGCTTTTGGTTTCATACAGTGCCCCTTAATATTTCGTAAATGTAGTTCATGCTGCATGTTTTTTAACTCCTCTAGCAAAAGGTGAGAATTCGAGTTATCTTTTTTTTTTTTTCCTTGTATATCCATAACAATATTAAGAATATTCTCAAAATTTTTTTTTTCAATATGCATGACGTCCAAATTATGGCGAATTAGCAAACGCTTCTAGTACGATAACTCCCAGAATAAACACTACTTTAACCAATTATGCCACTCTAAAATCCCCGCAACTCGGTGTTTATCATATGAATAGCCAAACGGAGGAAAACAATACCCAACTAACATATCATGAATTTTCTCACCTGACTTATATGGACTAGCGACAGTAGTAACCTTCTTCCCTGGGATGAATGATGTTACATTTGAACGGAATGTGTGATTATGTGGTAAAAAAACCCTGTGACAATCAAACCAACATGGCTTTCTACATTTCTTCAACCTAAATGTGTCAATTTCATCCATGCAATATGGGCACGCAAGCTTACCATGGGTACTCCAACCTAAAAGGCTTCATAGTGCAGGAAAATCATTAATTGTCCATAATAAACATGCCTTCATAACAAAATTCTATTGTCGATAACTGTCCCATGTAAACAACCCCTTCTGACCATAAAGTTTTGAGCTCCTCAATCAATGGTCATAAAAATACATCAATGTTGCATCCTGGTGCTCTAGGACCAGGAATTAGAAGAGTCATGAAGATGAAGGGTTCTTTCATACACAGTTCCAGCAGAAGATTGTAAACAACTATAAAGATTGGCCATATCGTGTATGTTCCACCAATAACATTATTCGGGTTAAATCCATCGGTACACAATCCAAGCCTAACATTTCTGATTTTATCAGGGAATGATGGGAATGCTCGATCTATTTGATGCCATGCTTCAGACTAACATGGATGACCCATACTTCCATTATTGCATGATTTATTATAATCATGCCAAGTCATGTGAGTCGCTATTTTTGAAGACATAGCACTTCAATCTGCTGGTTAATGGTAGATACCATAACAATTCCTTGGGAATTAACATCTTTCGTCTAGATGTTACTCTTTTTTTATATCTACTACTCCCACATTCATGATAATGTGTTAATTTTTCATCTACCTGATAGAATAACAGACAATTATTCTCATATGCATGAATTTTTATATATGGCAACCCAAGTCCTTTCGTGAGTTGTTTCACATCATATAACGTGTGTGGGAGTCTATTAGTTTCAGGCAACATTTCTTTCATAAGGGTCAGTACTCGATCGAAACAACGATTCGTCATATTCAACTTACTTTTACAACTTAACAATTGGGTCATTGTAGACAATCATGTATGTTTAGTGCACTCATCCCACAATAGTGTATTTTCATCATCTAACAAATTATAAAATTGTTGTGCAGTCGGATTAGGTAACCCTTCCTTCATTTCAGACACATCGAACACATTTTCATTATTATCACTGCCATTATCAGCTTCTTCGACATCAGCATTGATAAACTCTTCATCCAACAACATTCTTTCACTATTTCCAGATCGTACATTTGATGATAACGTACCTATTGATTCACGTACCATCTGTTCATAAGCATTTACACTACTTGATTTCCCACCTATCCCTCAATATGAGTGCGATGGAAAATAGCTACCGGCCATACTGAAATTGTGCAGATTCCTATCATATTGTTCATTGTGACAGTGCCATATATAATAGTTTGACGTAAATCCATATCAAAACAAATGCTCTATCATTTTCGGCTCTATTCTATAAAATCTGTTATTGCATTTGCGAAAAGGGCATTTAATTATTTCTGACTCCTTCCCACTACATGCAAACTGTAAAAACTCATTAACACTAACCATAAATCCAGAATTCATATATCCATCTGGATCTATCCTCTGGTACATCCACTCACGTCCATTAGCAGCCATTTTGGTTCCCTTGTAAAATAAACAGTTAAAATCCTCAACATAAATACGTAATAAATTTATTATATTTCATATAATATAAATATAATGAAAAAATATATATATGAATTGCTTATATATGTCATGCATACATGTCAACATTCCATAACTGAACCACCCACTCCATTAAGGTAAGGGCTCTACTCCATTAAAAGTTACATAAGCAGTAAAGCATTTTAAATGTTCCATGTTAGTAGCATTTTATGTAAATTTCGGCAGTATTTCCCTTCAGTTTCCGTTCACAGTGTTTCTCAACAATATCAACTTATTGAGAAACACATGACGGGAATAATTTGGGAAATACTCTACCAAATTCACAAACTGCTACTACGACAGGAACACATTAACTGAAAAACTGCTTATGCAACTTTCAACTATCCAACTTGGACAATCCATGATTATGTTAATTATAAATATAACTTAATCCAATACATTTTGTTTGCCAACAATCTGAATCGGACCAATATTATATTTGTCATCAACACAATCATGGATAGAGAATCTAAGGTATAGTAAATAAATACTTATTTTGCAACAACATGCTGTATAAGTCAGCTACCTAAAACAACATAAGTATATCTTATAAAAAATAAATAATTACCATTTAAATCAATAACCTCTAAAGTCAGCTACCTAAAACAACATAAGTATATCTTATAAAAAAAATAAATAATTACCATTTAAATTACTAACCTTTAAATTAATTTTAAATACCTCGATTGAGCTGAAGAAGATGTTGAAGCGGAAGTGAAAATGGATGCCGAAATAGTGGTAGAGACGAACTGGAGAAGAGGGACAAGGGAGGTATTTATAAGCAAAATCTGTAGCAATATCGTAGGATATATATGAAAAGTTAAACTGTAAGAATAGTGTAGGAAATTTGTAGTAATTTCCGTCAAAAAAATGTAGGAAAAATAAACTGTAGGAAAATCGAAGGATTAAAATTCCTACATTTTTAAGACGCCCATTCCTTTTTGTCTCAAAATTGTAGGAAAAAAAATGCAGGAAAAGCGTTGGATATGTTATCCGACGCTTTTCCTGCATATGTGGTCCCTACCCATTTAATTCGCCTCAAAAGCGTTGGAAGGTTTAGTGCCATTATTTCCCGCTATCTTACTCTGACAATTGTCCTACGATTTTATGTGTCATAGATTTATTGCACAAAAACCGTTGAACATAATTTTTGTCCGACGGTTTTCTTGCGAATAATTTTCCTACGTTTTTTTTCGTAGAAAATTGTCGTAGGAAATATTCTCCATTCTTGTAGTGTGTTAATCTTTAGGCCACCGGATTTTGTGCACCAAATCAACTATATTGATAAGTACACCCACTAATGCAACGCGCAAAATTAAGGGTTTCATAGAACGTGTAACTTATGTGGAAATAATGAAAATAAATAAGATTCTTTTAATCATATATTTCCATGTATATAAACATATGGAAAACAATTTCTCTAGTCTCAAATGAAAAAAAAAATTGGAAAAAACATTAAAAACAGTATTTTGCAACTCTTCATAATTTGGAAAGCTGTTTTATCAGAAAATAGAAAAAGAAAACTCATCTTCTAATTTTTTTTTTCATTTTTCAATTTTCAGAAAATTTTTAGAAAACTTAGAAAATTTTAACGTTAACACTGTTAGAGTTCTATCAAGTGATGAGCATCGAGAACTACCGCAACACTTGTCCTATTGCTTGAATGTTAGTGTTAGAATATAAATATAAATATGCATAGACAAGCTAAGATGCACATGAAGCTTACCCATTTCGGACGAGACACATATAATTTCTTGTTGTTTTTTACTAAATTGAATAATTTATTATTATGTAATTGTTTTTGCGTACTTCGGTGTAACAAGATTATTAGGGTTTGAATTTGCAACCTGTTAATCTTGAGGCCACCGAATTTTGTTCTCCAAGTCATCTATTTTGATAGGTACACGCACTAATGCAACTCACAAAATGAAGCATTTCATAGAACGTGTAATTTATGTAGAAATAATGAAAAGAAATAAGATTCTTTTTATCAAATACTTCCATCTATATAAACATGTAGAGAACAAGTTCTCTAGTTTCGAACAAAAAAAAAAACAATTAAACATCTTGTTAGAGGAAGTCAAAAGCCATTTCTTTTGGTTGAAATAAACAATAGAGGTAAAGAACACTTGAAAGAACAAAAAAAAAAAAACAAGAAGAATATTCTCGATGATTTTGTGCAAGTTAATTAGAAAATGAAATTTTTAAAAAAGCTTTATTTTGTATATACGTGAGGGAGGCAAAAAGGAGTAGCGATCAAACCTTAAACCTTTTCCCATAACCATTAACCATAAACGTTAGTTACTAAGTTAAAACTTTGATTATGTGTGTGTGTGCGTATATAGTGATTAATCTTGAACCTTAGTCATGAGGTTTATGTCTCCCGCACCCGACAACAGTTCAATTTATGTTAGCATTTAATGTAAATATACTAAAACTAGTTTAAATACCCTGCCGTTGTCACTAGAATCAAATAATTGAAATAAAAATAATGTAATTATTGGTAGAAATATAATTTAACACTGTAAGAATTATAATTAAAAATAAACCAAGACATGATATGCCATATAGTTATTAGAAAAAAATACAATTACAATTTTGAAAATGATTGCAAAAATTTAATTATATAATGGTTATTAATATTAGGTCAAGTTTGCTCAGTTCAAGACGAAACTCTACCTAGCCCAACATCAAGCTTAGCCTGGACTTTACTTGAGATCAAACCCATCTCATAATTTTGTGTCGACTGGTCTAGGCCTCCTCCCTTGTCGACCCATGTTCAGTCAAGTTAAGTTTGGTTGGAGCTGATTTGGCCAAGAACATATCTCTAACCTAGCCTACCTATAAATCATTAAGGTCAAATTTTCTCTACCACCGATACCTGGTAGTGTAACCTGGTGTTTCCATTAGAGCAAAAAAATTTGGAATAGAAAGTATTATCATATGCAATAGGAATATAACTTAATGTGACAATCATTTTATAGTTGAAAATAAACCATAGATATGTGTAATATAATTATCATAGAAATAAATGAATAAACTTTTATTATGTCTTTGGTTTATTAATATAATAGCAAGTTTGTTAATCTAGGACCTGACACTGCCCAACACAAAGTTAAGCCTAGCTTGGGCATGACCCTAACCCAGGGAAAGCTATGCGAGTTTTGTTGAATCCACATTGAACCCTCACAATTGACATCCCTAGATGCAATTAAAACGCAAATTCAAAGGAACAAATCTCCTTCTTCAGCATGCCTTGGTTAAACTATTGTGAGAATTGTTGGACTGCAATGGCAGTTGGTACATATTGACCCTCAAACTCGGTTCTATACACAAACTCCAAATTAAGAAGGACACGTGTCTAATTAATCTTACTTGATATTTAACTAATCTTACTTGACTCTACTGGACCTTTCCCCAATTGCTATATTGCAATTGTTAATATAAATTTTGTCCAGTACCAAACTTATAGTATATATAAATAAATCATATATTCCATCCAGCTTAAAAAGGATGCAGTACATATTATTTTTGGCAATCCTGAAATCATTACAACATTTCTATAATTTGGATTTTTTTAAATCAATTTACCACACTAACACTTTCACTTTGAAATTATTCCTCTAAAAATTATAATTTGGTTTTATTTATTTTTTAAAATTTAATTTAGTCCTTATATTTTTCTGAAAATTGAAAATTGGCCCCAAAGCTTGGGTAGAATTGTCAATCAAACCAACAAAGTTTTAAGACAGAGAGTTTAGTCAGTGGCGTTTCGATAGGGCTAAAAATGAAAAAAAATAATTAAAAAATTTACTCACCTTAATCTTCACAGCCAACCAAATGGGATAAAAAAAATGAGATGAAGGAATATTTCTTCATTGTATGACATTTTTATGTTATTAAATATTTTCAAACTTACAAAAACATAAAATATATGAAAAGAAACTATAATACAAATATAAATTGAGTTTCTTAAATGACACTTTGTTCTGCCACTGTCTGCCCCCCAACTTGGAATCGACCTAGCTGTTGACCATTTAATGCTTCAATCTTTGTACAACCTTTGCAATTTACATCCTTTGCCACTTTAACTATTTTTTCCTGTTTTTGTGCAAGGTACTTACATAAGGTTAGGTCTCATAAAAAGGAAAACAAAGATGCTTTTATATATGTTAGATCCCATACAAAAAAAAAAAGACAAAAGAAGCTTTGGGTGAGTAATTAAAAGTTTTACAAGTATATATCAGTTGCCTATAACCATATGTTGTCGTTTTTTCTATCAATAAACTTCAACTTTGTCGATAAAAAACAAAAAGGAAGATATATTGTTTCTTGTAACCTTGTGAATCTTGTGCGAGTTATAGTTGTGCATGGTCGGTTTCCATGTAATTTCTGTTTATGTGTCCAATTTCATAAGGGAAAGGGTTGTAGCTTCATTATATATATAAAGCTGATAAATTCGGTTGAATGGTAAGAAACAATGCATTGTAGATCGAAACTTGCCTTGGTGTAACTGCAAGGGAGAGTCAACATTTGTCTGAACTGTAGAAAAAAAATGGACACGCATTTGTTATACAGTAGTTAGCTTGATTGGTGGTAAGATATAACTTAGCCTATATTGGAGTTGACCATTGGTGGTAAGATATAACTTAGCCTATATTGGAGTTGACCTCAAAAGTGATGGTTTTGTTCCTGATACATAGGCAGCAGTAGTTGTTAGTTGACATGCCTCCCGTTTATCTAAATGAAGGTGTGTTAGTTTTCAGTATAAATACAAAAACTTGTTAAATAGAATTTCAAAATTACTTATGAAAATCTTCGTTTGCTTGTCGCTGCTGGAATAGAAAAATGATGTAATGGTATTAGATTACAAATCGGTTTACATGGAATAAGAAAAAAGATGATCTATGGCACCCGACTTATTTTGTTGAGCAAAAGATAAGAAAAATTGTCCGTTGATGTCTTATGTTGAGTTTTAAGTTGAGGAAGAACCTACCGTTCCAGCTGTAACGAAATTGTTGGAGTTAATGGAATTAATTTAGTTTCCATGTAGCTACTCGATCAATTTTATGGAAAAGTTTCAAACTTAGAACATGCATTTATAATTTTGTGTGGAAAAGTGAAAACCCTTACCAAGTTATCTGTTGGTTATGTAAAGTTGGTAAGTCAATGAAATTTGAATTAAACAAATAAATATATTTAACTTTCTACAATTAGATATATGATTTACTAACACTATTTGCAATTTTTTTTTCCAAATTCTCATATTATAATAATTTCTACTTAATTAGTGGTTGTAATAAAAAAAATTAGAATTTTGAAATTGGCTTTGTGTAATTAAATTGACGGTTTCCATTTTTTAAAATTAATATTGACCTTTTATTATTAATTTAGTTACTAAATTGATAATTTGCTAGTCAAAGTATAATGTACGATTAAACTTTCTTCTTAATACCATTACGTTGAGTTGCGAAATTTTGAAAATTTGGGACCCTTTGATTTGTAATTGATTAAGAGATTTAGGCATTTTGGTTTTGAATTTTGGTAGGTATCAAATTATTAATGACCTAAATTTTCTCCTGTAATTGAGTATTCTTAACATATTGATCATGATGGATAAATTTGGAATATCATTCTTCAAAGATGGCAATCTACTATTATATGTGAAAGTAAGTGGTTTGGCCTAATTTTCTTTTCATAATTTCAAATAATGTAAGAAAAATTAATGGGCGCCACAAGTTCCTTGAAAATGAATCACAAAATGACAAGTGGTGATTTTCAATTTTACCCTTTTTAGAAATGATGTGGCAGATTGCAATTAGACCCCAGTTTGACTTTACCCATTATAAAATGTTTCAACAAAAGTGCCATCTTTTATACAGAAATGACACCTATCTCATTTACCTTTATAAAATTAGGCGTGGGTTAGCAGGAAAACATTTTAAATTTCTTATTCCAGAATCACCATTTTTTAATATAATCCAACTGGTCTTTACTTTTCCATTTATAAACCCCCTTCAGGTTGTTTATCCGTTCCTATCTAGATTTTTTTAACTTGAAGGAGTTTGCCCCACGTTCCTATATGGATTTTTTTAATTCAAATTGTAATGGTCCAACTGGTTACTTTAACCTATCGCCCTACGTCCACTAAACTATCCCTCTTCTCCACTGTTGTTACTCATTATTTGTTTATAGTTACGAGCAATTACTAACAAAAACAAGAGTAGATTACATTTTCTACTTTACATGCAAAAACTTACTCAGATTCTATGAAGCAATTTTGCCATTTTGGTTCTTATTGTCGAACAAAGGGGTTTCCACAATAGCAACTTCTATTCACTTACTTGCTCCTTTGTTTGTTCAGCCTGCGCGGATAAACAAAGGTGCACACCATTTGATTTCAATAAGAAAATTCTCAACATATAGCATTTGTTATTTCATTTCGCTAATTTTATTTTAGGTGATTTCACATACAACATTTGTTATTTTCAGAGTAATCTTATCACCAACAGCAGACAATTTTGGGTATCAACTTGTGCCATAGAAGATGGTAACTCTACTATTATTCCCATATGTAAACATGTTGTTCAAATTAAATCATCAATTTCAAGTTATCATAATGCATTCCATTCACTATTAGGTTTTTCTCATTCTCAACAACCAAGAGCATGCATTAGAAGGACCACCCACTACAAACAGATACATGTAGTAGGAACACAAGTTCACATTTTATGATATTCATGCCATGTGCCATGTGTGTTTTCTATGTTTGCAGTTCTTTACTCCTGTTTGTGTTATGAAGCTCAGAATAATGACAGTTCAAATGGGACACTTGATATGGGGTAGTGCTAGTAATAATTAGCTTAAAATCCTAACTTTTTAGCTAACAATTCTATTGGGGAAGGGCAATGTGGTGGCACGTTTGTCTCCAAAATATAGTTCTATTTTTTTTAACATTATCAAAGGATGTAGAGGCTAAAATCTGTGACAAATGTTTTCTAAAAAAATTAATTTTTTTTATCATTTTGTAACGATTCAGAAACTAAAATATTTGTTTAAATTCCTATTTAGCTTATTTTACTCTGCTACTTCATTTTCTAGTTTTAATGGATGTCATTGAGGTTGTTTCCATCCCTTTTGTTGAAAGCCTTGAACATATTTGTAAGAAGCTTTAAAAGGCTATGCCTGCTTACTCCAATTTCCTTGAAGCTGGTAAGTTTAGGGTGAGAGTTCACATTGAGCTTAGGTCAATAGAAGAAGTAAGGAATTTTGTTAATGTTGATGGTGCACTATCTAGGAACTTTGCCTATGCTAAAGAGTCAATAGCAAACGCTGCTATACATAGGATGAAGCTTTTTCATGGGTTTGTCATCCATGATGTGAATTTTGATGGTAATGTTAAAATGAAGGAGGTACTGACACAAAAGGAACAAGAAAACATTGCCCGAAAATATCAGTTAGAGATAATTCAGGCCACATTTGCTATCATGAATAATGTTTATATAGAGCATGTTAATCTATTACAGGCCAAGATTAAAGATCTCAAGTCTCAGTTGGCTGTAGTTCATCCTGAAAATCTAGAGGATGTAGAGACTGACCTCTTTCAAGACCAGCAGTTCAAACAATGAGCATTCGGAGTAAAGGTCTTTAGACTTTTTCATTATCCTTTTAAGAACGTTCATTCTAACTTAATTTACTCTGATTTAAAGTTGTATTAAGACAAGATAATTCTATGCAGTTTGTTTATATTAACCTACCAATATTATTTTCCCTCATGTTTTGTTTTGCTATATATTTTCTTCAACTAATTAGTCCCAACAATGCCTTTCCCTTAGTTAACCACTAAGTTTCTTAGGTGATCACTGTGTAATTATACAATTAGAGATATGTATAGGACAACAAACAATCACAGGATGACAGATATGTATAGGACAGTAACAATAGTGTATGAGAACCCTTTTCTTATGTCTAATTGTTTATGATTGAATGCATTATCTAGCATAAATTCTTAATTACTTCCGAAAAAAAAAAAAATGAACATGAACTGTCTTACCTTTCATTCTTGCCTCCCAGTAAACAGAACTCCCCTTCTCGCCTCCTCCTTCCTATTGAATGCTTGCCTTTCCCTCATGTCAAATAAGAAAAACATAAAAAATATTACTCATTAGAATGCAATGTCATAGGATGTAGGAAATTATGAACGACAGCTTAAAAAAAGATGATGGGCACCTTTACGAAACAAACGCCACCACAGAAGGCATTGCGTGGTGGTTACGCGCCAATCTGGTTATGGGTGAACGGCCAGATATCGGCTAATTCTCTCTATAGTAGATGGTTTAGGTTCCTCCTTGCTTATTTTAAAACCGAGAAGCTACTTAACCCACCATAAAAAGGATTACACACTCAGAAAGGAGATCGAGTTTGCCATAGTCTTTTTTTTTTTTTGCAAAACCGGAACTGAACGAGGAAGAAACCGCTAAACCCTCGACTATTGACACACTTTTTTCTGAAAATCGTTCTGAGAAAATGGAAGCCACCTTCGACCTCCATTCACTCTCACTAGGAAAGACAATTATCACCCATCCGGCCTAGAGATATAAAAAAATAGAAAGCATTCTCATTGTTGACAGAAAACATTTTGACGCTAAGTTCGGCGCCAGATCTAGGGAAATCCCTGTAGAATTTGACATCTGTGCTTTGGAGGAAAGTGTAGAAGAGGCGAAGACAAAGAAGAAAATGTTTGTGTTTAAAAAATTTAGTAAAGGAATTTACTAACTGATGGCCGGCATGATGGTCATCATTTGGCGCCGTCTGTGGGAAACCACCCTCAGGTCGCCGTTGTTAAGACTCGGTGTTCAAAGGACAAAGGACTTCCGAAGTCCTCGTCTACGCTCGAAGCTCAACCGGCTATTGAACAAACCCTTCTAGGACATTCTCACCTGAGGAAGAACGTCTTCTAGTTATAACCATGAGTTTTCTGCGCGACTTTCAGCTCTTTATTGTGGCTGAAGTGACACAGCAGATAGACCGAAGGTGGCTGCCACCAACTCAGGCCCAAAGGCTTTCCTCGCTAGTACTCCCTCGGGAGAAAAGCCCTAAATCAACCCACCGCAGTTCGGGAAGCGGTGATCCGCGTGATGAGTCCTCGATGAAAAATATACCCATCGGGGCACGACCTACGGGACAAAGGGGGTTCGAGCGACCTAAGACTCCTCGCCAAAGGAGCTCATCACCTGATGCGAAGTCGCCATCCCCTCGGCGCCGAAGTCAGTCCACGAAGAGGCGCCGACAATCTCCCTTCCCAGAGGCCTACAAGCACCAGGACGAAGAGCCTAGTGCCACGCTCCTTATGAAGAAAATGTTGACAAGATTGAAGAGAGTGAAGTAGCTTGGAAACCAGTCTGGGCTAGGCTGTCTGAAACTTTTGGTGGGGATGAATCGCCGTTCACCCGAATAGTAGTCGAGGCAGCCATGCCAAGTGACTTCCGGGTGCCTCGGCTGGAAACTTATGACGGCCGAACTGATCCGTAGACTCATCTAACCAAATACAAACGTAGCATGGTGTTGCACGGTGCTGATGATGCTACCATGTGCAAATGCTTTGAGGTCACCCTCACAGGACCAGCAACAGCGTGGTATAACTCGTTGGCTCCCGGAACCATCAGGGAGTTCCAGGAGTTATCTACGGCCTTTACGCAGCAATTCATTGAAAGCCGCCTGACGACGAAGATGCCTGTCCAGATGTTCGACATAGCGCAGAAGAACGGAGAAACCATCCGCGATTATGTCGAAAGGTTTAATAGAGAGGCCTTAAGTGTTCCAGACTTTCGGCCTGAAATACGCATCCTCGCCATGACACAGGGCCTTCAGAGGGACTCACAGTTGTTCTACGAATTTTCCAAGGACCCCCCGGACATGCTTGGCGAATTCTACCGAAGGGCCGAGCAGCACTTAACAGCCGAAGAGCTGAGAATGGGCGGACCGAAGTCTGATCACACCCATGCCGAAAGGTCCAGCCAGCAAACGCGGTATCCAGCCGACCAGGCAGGATGACCTCGAAGGTTTAAGGGAAGGAAACCCCCGACCTTCACACCCTTGAACACCACAAGAACCAATATCCTCATTACAATGGAAAGGCAGGGGACCTAGATTCAGCGGCCAAGGGCCATGACCGCTGATAATAAGAAGAACATGAAGAAGTTTTGCCAGTTTCACCGCGACCACGGGCACGACACCGAAGACTGTTTCCAATTGAAAAAGTACATAGAGTCGTTAATAAAACAAGGCCAACTTCGGCGATATTTGCGAATGCCTTCCCCGAAGGGAAGAAAGGAGAAAGAAGGAAAGGCAGATGACGAGGAGTACGACTCCGACAGGCGGAGGAACAGAAGTCCGAAAAGGCGTCCTCCACCTTCGGCGGGAGTAATACAAACAATTACGACAGGACTTCCATCCTCGGAAAGAAAGAGGAAGGTCAGGGAAATATCAGTGATGGAATATCAGAGTCCGTCAAAGAAACTGGCCCGCAAGGATGGTTCCACCGTCATCTTTCCCTATGATGATCCGTTGTTGGTCATGGTGAGGATAGGAAACTGGGACGTCAAGAGAGTGTTACTTGACAATGGATCAAACGCCAACGTCCTGTTTTCACATTTGCTGCTAAACTTGGGTATATCCAACACCGATCTCAAGCCCGTCACTTCGCCTACTTTCGAGGTAGGACCATCCGAACTGCCTGTCCTTGGATGGATCGATCTCCCCCTGATGATGAAAGGAACTTCGGTTGATGGGACAAATGAACTGTTCGCCTCCGCAATGACAAGGTTCATCGTTATGGATGTCCCTTCGTCATATAACGCCATCCTTGGGAGGCAAACGCAAGGAAATTTACACATCCGTCCGGATGTAAAGTACTTGACCGTTACCTTTGCCACCAAGGACGGAGATGCGGAAATCTTCATTGATCAGGGCGAAGTAAGAAAAGCATACGTCAAAGCGCGAAAAGCTCCAACAACCAACCTCGCACAAACCATAGAGAAAGAGGCTTTGTCAGAAAGAAAGCCAAAAGAGGGAGAAGCAGAGGATCCCGCGAAGGTAGAAATGGAAGAAGTAGAACTTGTCCCAGGGGGAAGTACCCGAATAGGGAAAAATCTGGCCGAAGGCGACAAGGAAAAGCTTGTATCCTTTCTAACAATGAATAAAGATCTGTTTGCCTACTCGCCGAAAGATATGCCTAGGGTAGACCCTCGCATAATACAGCATAGCCTCAAAGTAAGTTCCGAAGCAAAACCCGTCCGACAAAAGAAATGGGGTATCTCAGCATATAAAAACAACTTCATTAAAACCGAGGTACATCGCCTGTTGGACGCAAACGTAATTAGGGAGGTCAAATACCCCGAATGGTTGAGTAACGTGGTTATTGCCACAAAAGAAGGGAGCAGCAAGCTCCGAATGTGCATCGATTTCAGGAACTTAAATGATGCTTGCCTGAAAGATTCATACCCTCTCCCACTAATAGACTAGTTGGTAGACTCGACTGCCGAGTACGGACTCTTAAGTTTCCTAAACGCCTTCAGTGGGTATCATCAAATAAGGATGAACCCCGAAGATGAGGAAAAAACCGCCTTCATCACCGAAGGCGGAACGTATTGTTACATCAGGATGCCCTTCGGACTTAAAAATGCAGGAGCAACCTACCAGAGGCTGATGAACAAGGTCTTCAGTGACCAAATAGGAAGGAACATGGAAGTTTATGTTGATGACATGATAGTTAAGAGCAAACTGCCCAATAACCACATCGCAGATCTAAAGGAAACCTTCCACCAGCTCATAACCTTCGGAATTCACCTTAATCCCGAAAAATGCACCTTCGGCGTAACCTCGGGAAAATTTCTTGGGTACATGGTATCAGAAAGGGGTGTTGATACTAACCTAGAAAAAGTCAGGGCTTTACTTGAATCCCGAACTCCTGTCACGATAAAGGATGTACAGAGACTCACCGGAAGGATAACTTCTCTTAGTAGATTTATTTCCAGGTATGGCGATCGGTGTCGAGCATTCTTTAAAGTCCTCACCAAGGCAGCAAAAAATGAGGGCGACCTTGGATGTAATGATCATCCTTGGAACAAGGACTGCCAGAACGCTTGGGAAGAACTCAAACTCTATTTGGCCCGTTTGCCTATTCTTCGGCAACCTCACGAGGGAGAGCCCCTCGTATTGTACCTCGCTGTTACAGAAAAAGCAGTAAGCTCGGTCCTTGTGAAGGAGGAAGGACTGAAGCAATGGCTGATTTATTATGTAAGCAAGTCCCTGCATGGCGCCGAAGTCAGGTATCCTCTGCTACAAAAAGCTATATATGCCCTGGTGCTGGTGGGAAGAAGACTACGGCCATATTTTCAAGCTCACCCAATCATCGTCCGTAGCAGTCTACCTCTGCGGGACGTTATGAGGAAAGTCAATCATTCAAGAAGGCTTTCCAAATGGTGTATAGAGCTTGGAAAGTATGACATCATATACGAACCTTGGAAAGCCATAAAAGCTCAAGCTCTGGCAGACTTTATTGCCGAAATACCCATCGGCGAAGCCAGCCATTCAGATCCCAGCGAGGAGGATGAGCCAGAGTGGATTTTGTTTGTAGACGGAGCCTCAAGCTCCGAACACCAGGGAGCCGGGGTAATTATCCGAGATCTCGAAGGTCTACAAGTAATGAAGGCCATCAAATTCGGCTTTAACGTCACCAACAATATGGCTGAATACGAAGCTCTCATAGCTGGATTACGCCTAGCCAGAAAAATCGGTGTAAGAAACTTAAGAGCCCACAGTGATTCCCAGCTAGTAGTTCGACAAACAGCAAGGGACTATGGCACGAAGGACCCGACCTTGGCAAAATACCATGAGCTGGTAGCAAAACTTATCCGAGAGTTCGACACCGTGCGGATAGAAAATGTGCCTTGCCGAGACAACACCGAGGCAGATCGCCTAGCAAAGTCAAAAACATGCACCGAGGTGCTGAACCACCCGAGCATAGCGGTGTTGAGCATAATGACCTCGGATGAAGGTTGGAAAGATCCTATGAAAAGATATATCGCAAACGGCGAGCTCCCCGAAGACCCCAACAAAGCAGCAAAAGTATGGAGGCGTGCTGGCCGATTCTTCTTAATCGGGGAAGAACTGTATCGGCAAGGATACGCAAATCCACTACAGAGGTGTGTTGGCGAAGAGGATACTAAGACGATCCTCACAGAAGTTCACGAAGGCGCTTGCGGTTCGCACATTGGAACTGACGCCCTCGCAGCAGTGATACTTCGTCAATGATACTTTTGGCCTACCCTAAAAAAGGATGCAAGGCAGTTCATCCAAAAATGCAGTAACTGCCAAAGACACGCAAATATCCAAAGGACACCCTCGGAATTTGTAACTTCGGTAGACTATCCCTAGCCCTTCGCAGTCTGGGGCATAGACCTCATCGGACCCCCTCCCTTAGAAAACACAAACAAGCAAGATCATTCAGCTTCCATGTACTCTATCCTCTTTCTCCATTTCAAAATACTGACTAGGGCGTCGGAGGCTCCTCCCCGGAAAAATACTTCGGGGACCTCCTAACCCCCTTCTTCCGAGTGTTTCAGGCACATTCCTCTGGGAAACCTTTGTTCCAGACGTTCTCCCTCACTGGAAGTCCCTCCCGTAGTCACAATGTCACCTAACGAAGATGCTGATGGCCATCATGTCGGCCATCACTAACAGCGGTATGGCCATCGGAAGATTAATAGAGGCAACAGCTGACCATTGAAAAATTCCCCGCCCTAGCTGCGGACAAACTCGCCGAAAAATACATAGTCGCGGCAGCCACTGCTAGGAAACTTCAAACCCACAGCGGCGATGCCACCAAAACGTTGATATGGACGTCTGCACCACCATTTAAAACCTAGAAAACCTATGAATTTGGTAGAGCGATGTGAGAGCGTTGAAAGGGTTTAGAGAGAGAGAGAAGGGCAGTGAAATGAGTTGAAACCGAAAAATTCAATATTTATTTATTTTCTGAGAGAAAATAGCACAGCTTCGTCCATCCTCTTTTCCCCGCTTGTTGATTATGACCCTAAGTTCCTAAATGTGTTTGATTGTCAACCCAAACTTTAGCTCTTACATTTTTAACTCTCGCACTTTTAACATACTCATGTACAATCGAAAGGCCAATGTCCTAAATTTTTTAATAAATTATGGAATATTGCATAAACTAGTTTTTCAAAATAGTAAAACTTTTACCTCAAATACGAAATTTTGGGGTTACAAAAAAAACAACAAAAAATGGAAAATACAATTACATGCACTTTTCCTTGGTGCAGGAGACCATGAGTTTAGTTTTGAAACACACCCAGTTTTTACTTATTATTTTTTCCAAGGTAGTGGCATGTTATATTTATAAATATCTTCGATTATCACCAAACTACAATCTTAAACATTTAATTATATACAACATTTATTCCCTAGTTCCTTTACTACTTACCCAAATCTGTTCATTGGCCCAATCTTATTACTTCACCCGTTTTGTAAAATTCATACCTTCTTTCTTTACCTTTTACTTATTATTATTAACAAATGTTGAATACTACAATAATTTTTTTAAATAGTATATAAATAGGGAAATTGAAGAATGAACAACTATGGTAATGATATTTTTCTTATTTTCATCTAAAAAATTTCCATCCTAATTGCCTTTTATTTTCTAATATTATATTTGCATACTTAATAATTACTTTAATACAATACTTCTATGAATATGGTTTACTATTTTAAAAAATTCATTCAAATTTATTTTCTATCCCCACTGACTGTGTAGTACATCTCTCACTTTGCAACTACACTTTCTCATCATGTTGCGACTACCCATTGTTATTATTGCCCTCATTCTCTTAAAAGTCTTATTCAACTGTCCTAAAAGTTTTGGGGATCTGGCATCTATGCATAGTTGTTTCACATTGGCCTTCACTGTGCTCACTCTTTTTACTTCTTTCAATGTTTCACCTTTCATGTGGGATTGGTATCCTAATCGAGCTTCCCATTAGTTCAAAAAGTTAAAGGACTCCGTGTTATAGCCTTCCATGTATCGAACTAGTGACGGTCAGGTAAGCCTTGGTAAAGGGTAAGAAAAGCCTAGCTCAAGGCCTCAATTAGCTTAATTTAGCAAGTCAAGCAAGTTCTTTAAGGGTTTAATGGCTCCTATGTCATTTGGCACCTAAGTGTCACCAAGGGTAAAATAGTCATTTTGTATCCCAAGGTGAAAGGATTGGTTTTAAAGCTCAAAGTAATTCTTTTGGACCTAAGCGACAAGAAACCAAAGAGGGGGATAAAGTTGCCTAAGTTAGTGGCACTATTTGGAGGTGGGGTTCTTTTAGCAAGGTTAAAGTTGTTGAAGGAGTCATAAATGGGGAGTTGGTTTTTAAACCATTTTTGGGGTGAAAGCCATCAGTATTAATCATGTTCCTCTCTCAAACCCATATGTCTCCTTTCCCTCTCAAACTTCAAGCCTAAATCTTACTCATTCCTTTAATTCTTGGTGAAATTGGAAGCCACATGGAGTACCCTTGTGAAAGCAAGTTTGCTCTTACTTAGTTTTGATGGGTTGAGCTTTGGAGGGACATTTCCTGTTCTTGGGAGCTTAGGTACATTTTTCACCTTTGAATTCTTGATATCTTGAGCTTCCTTGAGGTTGGGTCAAGCTTAGTTGAGCTAGAATTGGTGCAATTTTTGATGAATTTGTCTTGAAACAGTAGGAAACTCCTAGTGGATACATGGAAGCTTTGGTGCTCAACTGGGTTAATTTTGTTTTGGTTGTGTATGAGGTAAGGGGATTTCTTATTTTCCTTGTTATGTGAATGCATTTCCATCATATTTTCCCTTGGGGATGAGTAATTGCAAGCCTAGAAGTGATTGGAGACAAGTTTGAGTCAATTGTGCATAGTTTTCGTGAAGTTGGACAAAGCTAGTGAGTTTTGGGCACTGCGGTGCCGTTTTGGCACTAAGGCACATAGGAAATCCTTGCTCAAGTCACACTCTAAGCCCTGCAGCCTTGGGGCACTACAATGCCAGTGAACTAACATTTCTAAGTAGTTTCACATAACTATGGGTTGCGGTGCCAGGCGCGCATTGCAGCGCCACAATTGCTTCAGACCATATCCAAAAAGGGTGTTTGGTTCTTAATTGGTTCCTAAACATCCTAGACATGTTCCTAATGGTGGTTCAAGGTTTAAAATGGAAATGAAATGAAGAACAAGTGACAAATGGATCAAATGAAGTAAGGAGAAGATAGTGTGTGCACAATTGAACCATGTGTGTTCGTAAGGTTATTTTGGTGCCCTAGTTGAGGCTTATAGTCATCCCTATGGTAGTTTGAATGCATTAATAATGTTTAACCAAGTAGTTTAAGCATGGAGCATGGTAAACTAGCATTAGTGAACTAGAACCGTGGCCTAGTTAACAAAAGTAGTGCACGTGCACTAAGGCACGGTTATTGTGGGCAACTTATGGCATGACTTGCTGTAGTTTGGAATGATGTTTTGGGTTAGTATTTCATTGACCATAGATTGGTTCAAGAGTGGCAAGAACTAAAAAAATTTAATTAAAATACCTAAAAACCAAGGAAGGCACTGTAAGGCTAATAGGGGCATATACGCACATTTAGGTGCAATGTGAGCCCTAGGGTCCATAGGAAGCATATAATGGATAATGTGGGAGCTTAGCATGGCTTGGAAAGTTGCTTGACACCCAAGTATGTGCAAGGTACTATAAGGAATCAAGGGAAACACTATGAGCTCTCAGTAGGTAAGTAACTTTGAACTTAAGCTAAGTTACTAGAGCACTTTGAGGGGTCTTGGAGGCACAATGTAGTTAGCCTACCTTAGTGCATTCGAGACCCTAGTATGTGCTAGAAAACACAAGGAGCACTTAGAGCAGGCATGATTCTTAGTAAAGGCCAACTCATTGAGGTGTAGTAAGTGCCAAGTCTAGTATCATTCAAGGTTCACCTAGGAAGGTATAGGCTTAGAAATACTTGGTCACCTAGTCGGGTCCCAGACCTGAGGGACTAAAGTAGGAGCCTA
This sequence comes from Aquilaria sinensis, assembly GCA_005392925.1. Taxonomy (NCBI): domain Eukaryota; kingdom Viridiplantae; phylum Streptophyta; class Magnoliopsida; order Malvales; family Thymelaeaceae; genus Aquilaria; species Aquilaria sinensis. The sequence continues at coordinate 90,718 of SMDT01000491.1, read as the reverse complement.
GTGCACCTCATGGCAAAGGTTTAGTATGCCTAGTCACCTAGCCAGCTCTTAGGTCTAGGGACTAGAATGAGAACCTAGTACACCTAAACTAGATTGGCCATTTGCTAGTCATGGTTCACCATGGAAAGGGTAAAAGGTTAATAGCACCTAATGACCTAGTCGGGGTCTTAGACTTGATGTACTAGCGTTGGACCTTAATGCACACAACTTGGCATCACCAAATAGACTTGGATTACTCTTTCACATAGTATTCAAGGGGAGGTAGTTATGTGCCTAGGTGTCAACCTAGCACAGTTGGCAAGCCAAGGCTTACTAGAGCGAGTTAAGGGTTAGAACTCGCTAGCCATGGGACAATGTCTTCTAGGAGGACTAGGATGAGGAAAGGTCCCAAAGGACCCAAATATATGTGCATATGTTAAGCCTCATACCGTTATGAGCTCGTGGTAGAGTTGTGACATTTATTGTCCAGTGTCCTCTAGCCTTTTATTTTGTAGGTAGTTCGACGACCCTTTACTGAAAGTTTATGATTCTCACCCTTTTGTTTTTGTGTGCAGGTTTTCAGCCAGCAACCCAAGATGGTTGTTAAGGTAGTTAAGCAGGTACAAGTTATACTTGCTAGTTTGTAATTTTTTTCTGGTTAGTTGGTTATGCTACATGTTAACAATGTTGGATTAACCTTGAGTAATGGTTGATCTAGGAGCATAAGGGGAGGTCGAGGCTAAAGGCACTTGAGAGGTAGAGCTCAGGTGGTTAGCCTAGTAAGGTCATCTCAGTACGTTATGCTTGAGAACTTAATCGTAGTAGATGCCTCTAGCAACATTGGTTAGTTATATGTTTTGGTTTATGATTCATGTACGTAACTGAATAATATATATAGGGATGATGCTTGTAGGAAATGTGTTTATGGCTTTGGCTAGTTTTATTATTGTTTTTAAGTGTGGATCTGCCAATGTTTCGATTGTTTTACTTTATGATTCAATTTCCTTGCCAAAGTGACTTATAAATTATTTATTGCTAGCATCTAGGTTAGTAGGCTTTGGTCACATGCATTACTTTTTATCACAAGCATAGAAACCAACAATTACAAACCAAAATTTGGGAATTCCATAAATTCTTGGCGATCCTGGGCAGCAGGCAGCCACAGGTGGCCTAGGGCTACCATAGTTGGTATCAGAGCCATGCTTGTCTAGAGGCATAGGTAACTAAGATAGTAGTAGATCCTTGTGCTAAAGCATTGTTAGTGCTAACCAATAAATTTTGTACTCCAGTGTTGTGCTTGACAGGTAGATATGGTGGACTTATGGGCAGTTATGTTGGGCAAGAACTAAAGAATGTTCTTGTAGGCCCTATAAGTGGCGAGAGGGGGCTAATGTGGGGTAAGGTTTCAACCTTTTACCAGTAATTTGGTATTTCTGTTTTGAAATTCTGGCATCAATTTTCTGGCATAATTGTTGCTTTGGTTGTGAGGTAGTGGTTTCTTAAGATCCACTTGTTTGTTGTGGAACCATAAGTGAAGGCTTAAAGGCCTTATATTGGATTAGCTAAAAAGGGTTCCATAGGTTGAATTCTTTTCTTTGGTTAACTTGGTTAGCCTAAGTTGTAACAGTGGCTAGCTAAGTTATGTGATAACTTCCCTTGAGTGGTCAAGTAGTGGAGCGATTCTGTCAGACACTGATAAGGTAAGTGAGTAAGTTTCAATTTTATGACTAAAAATTGTTTGTAGGAAGAAGCCATGGAAGGAAACAAGGAGCGGGGAACTCATCTAGAGGGTAGGGCGGATGGATAGGCTTATTCATTTGTCAGTTATATACCCTAGTATAAGGCTAGTAGAAGGATAAATATTGCTAGGGGTTTTTCTTAATTAGTAGGAGGTAGTATGAAAACCTTGGCAACATGATGGTTTGCATGGACCATTGGATAACCGGTGACTTATGGTCATCATCCCAAGGTTAAGTAGACTTTAGGGCCACCAAGATAGCCCGGGGAAAGAAGAAAGCTTGGCTAGTGAGGCTAGCGAGCAAGTAGAAGAATAAGGTCCTAAATGGGACCAAGCAAGTGGGGTTCACACTGGTTGCTCTAGTGTAGGTAAGTAGTAAGAAGCTGAGTCATGGGTCAGGAGTAACCTAATGACACCAAGTAAGAAGAGGCTTTTCTTACACCCATATGGGTAGAGCTGAGTAAGTCCCATGAGGAGGGGTTCACTATGACTAGTCAAGAGAGGGCTTAGAATATTGGCAGTACAAGGTAATCTCCCAGCTTATAAGTATTGTACTTAGTAGTTAAGTGACAGTCTAGTATAGGTACAGTTGTGTTCACGTGTTGTGCAATGACTCAAGTAGTTGCCATGTTTACTAGAATAGGGGAAATTTGAAGCCTAAAGTTAAAGCAACTCACTTGACCCTAGTGCCTTGTAAAGGAAGAGCTAGTGAGTTGCGAGATTGGTCTACAGCTAGCGGTTAGGCTTACAACTCTAAGGGGATAAAACTAGCCCTAAGGCGCATACCTTGATGTACTGAATGGAGTTGTAGTGGACGGGCCACCCAAGTGAATTCCTATGGCTAACCACCTCCCAATAGTTAACTAAAGTAAATGATGGGGTGAGTTCTCCCTTCGAATAAGTTGGTTGATATAGAAAAATCCATAGGTACACCATTTTTATGTGTAGTTGGCACATTGTAGATGATAGTATGGTAGCTAGGTGTAGAAGCAAGTGTACTAAGGACATATATGAGGAGTTAATCTGGCATGGGTAGTGTGTTAGGCTTTAAGTGCTAGGAAGTGAGGGCTTAGTGTGTAAGTTTTGAGCACTTAGGATACTCTAAGTGAAGCAACTAAAGCATCAAGACCTCTAGGTTAGATATCATACTGATAGTTTCATCACTGATTGTTGGGAGGCTTGATCCGATGGGACATGGATGAGAGCCCAAGGATTGCTAGCTACTTGTGGGTTCTTGCACTTGTGCTAGGGAAATTTTCTCTAGTGGAAATGAAAGTGTAAAGGACTCCAAGGTAGTAAGGTAGTTGGATCATAATGCTCAAGTGGTGCATTTACACTTGGCTAGTGCACTAGTGTGCCTGATGTGTAGGGGCATGTCCAAGAAGAGCATGGAGCAGAGTATGCCATGTGGTGCTAGAAGTGTATGTGGCATGGCCATAGTACACTAGTGGCACACTTTGCCTAGTGACTGATAAGAGTTGTTGAGTACCATACCTGTGGTAAGGAACCATCAGTGTAAGAGTTAGTGGACAAGTTTTATACTTGTTAAGCTAATCTTACACTAAGGAGATTTTGTAAAAGTGTGTTAGTTGCCAAACCTAGAGTAAGCTTTAGGTTAAGTGTTAGTGGGCAAGCTTCGAGCTTGTTAAGCTAGCTTGCCCCTAGGAGGTTTGATCACAAGAGGAAGTAAGAAGAAGTTGTTGGTTGCTGGGCATGCTGGGACAGGATTAAACTTGTTATGGATCCTTGAGTAGCATTCATAAGCAGGGGATAATGGAAGACCAAACCATAGTCTTCAAAAGTGAAGTTGCACGTAGGTCATTAAGATTGAGTAAGGTCAGGCAAAGGCGGGGAGGATAGTGAGTGGTTGTTGGTGTGATGTTGAGTGTGAGCACAATGTATAGCGTTGGCTATAGTACTTATACAAGTGAGGGCTCGACTTAAGTGCCATGGGGCATTAGTTTAACAAGTTAGGTAGGTGAATACCAGATGGGTCATTTTGGGGTCAACACCTGTTGGCAGGATTGGTTAGGATTTGTGGCACCATATCCTAGGTTTTATCTCAAGGTAAGGAGACGCAATTTGGAGGACCAAATTTTCTAAGGTGGGGACAATGTTACAGCCCTCCATGTATCAAACTGGTCATAGTTAGGTAATGCTTCATTATAAGGTAAGAAATCCCTAGCTCAAGACCTTAATTAGTTTAATTTAGCAAGTCAAGCAAGTTCTTTAAGGGTTTGATGGTTCCTAGGTCATATGGCACCTAAGTGTCACCAATGGCAAATTGGTTATTTTGTATCCTAAGGTGATAGGATTGGTTTTAAAGCTCTAAGAAATTATTTTGGACCTTAGTGACAAGAAACCAAAGTGGGGGATAAAGTTGCCTAAGTTAGTGGTACTATTTGGTGCTGGGGTTCTATTGGAAAAGTTAAAGTTGTTGGAGGGGTCATGGAGGGGGAGTTGGTTTCTAAACCATTTTTGGGGTGAAAGCCAACACTATTCATCATCTTCCTCTTTCAAACCTGTAAGTCTCATTTCCCTCTCAAAATTCATGTCTAAATCTTACTCATTCTTTCAATTCATGGTGAAATTGGAAGCCCCATGGAGTACCCAAGTGAAATCAAGCTTGCTCTTGCTTAGTTTTGATGTGTTGAGATTTGGAGGGATGTTTTTTGTTCTTGGGAGCTTAGGTATGTTTTTCCTATTTTATTTCTTGGTTTCTTGAGCTTTCTTGAGGTTGGGTCAAGCTTAGTTGAGCTAGAATTGGTGCAATTTGTGATGAATTTATCTTGGAACCGTAGGAAACTCTTAGTGGATCCATGGAAGCATTGGTGCTCAACTTGCTTGATTTTTGTTTGGTTTTGTTTGAGGTAAGGAGATTTATTGTTTTCCTTATTATTTTAGTGCATTTCCATCATATTTTGCCTTATGGATGAGTAATTGCAAGCCTAGAAGTGATTAGAACCAAGTTTAAGTCAATTGTGCATAGTTTTCATGAAGTTCGACGAAGCTGGTTAGTTTTGGGGGCTATGGCACCATTTTGTCACTAAGGCACCAAGGAAACCTTGCTTAGGTCATGCTCTAGGCACTGTAGTGCCAATGAACTAACATGTCCAAACAGCTTAGCCACAGCGCCAGACTTACGGCACTATACCATAGTTGCTTTGGAGCTCATCGAACGAGGGGGTGTTTGGTTCCTTATTAGTTCTTAAACATACTAGACATATTCCTAAAGGTGGTTCAAGATTTAAAATGGGAATGGAATGAAGAACAAGTGACAAAATGGATCAGATGAAGCAAGGAGAAGATGGTGTATGCACAGTTGAACTATGTGTGTCCATAAGGGTATTTTGGTGGCCTAGTTACGGCTTGTAGTGATCCCTAAGGTAGTTTGAATGCATTAATTGTGAGTAACAAAGTATTTTAAGTAAGCATCATTGTGAACTAGCATTGTTGAACTAGAATCGTGGCCTAGTTAACTAAGAGTACTGCATTTGCACTAAGGTAAATTTATTATAGGGAACATATGGCACAATTTGCTATAGTTTAGAAAGATGATTTGGGTTAGTATTTCCTTGGTCCAAGATTGGTTCAAGAGCTACAAGAACTACAAAAACTTAATGAAAACACCTAAGGGCCATGGAAGGCACTATGAGGCTAATAGGGGCACATAAGCACATTTAGTTGCAATATGAGCCTAGGGCCTATAAGAAGCCTAGAATGGATAATGTGGGAGCTTAGCATGGCTTGGAAAGTTGCTTGACACCCAAGTATATGCAAGCTACCCTAAGGAATCAAGGGAAACACAATGAGCTCTAAGTAGGTAAGTAACTTAGAACTCAAGCTAAGTTACTAGAGCACTTTGAGAAGCCCTGGAGGAACAAGGTAGTTAGCCTACCTTAGTGAATTCAGGACCATAGTATGTATTAAAAAACACAAGGAGCACTTAGAGCAAGCATGATTCCTAGTAATGGCTAACTCATTGAGGTGTAGTAAGTGCTAAGCCTAGTATCATTCAAGGTTCACTTAGGAAGCTGGAGGCTTAGTAACACTTGGTCACTTAGTCAGGTCCCAGACCTGAGGGACTAAAGTTGGTGCCTAGTACACCTCATGGTGGAGGTTTAGTATGCCTAGCCACCTAGCTAGTTCTAAGGTCTTGGGGTTAGAGCAGGAACCTAGTACGCCTAAACTTGATTAGTCATGTGCTAGCCATGGTTCACCATAGAAAAAGTGAAAGGTTAGTTAACACCTAGTGACCTAGTTAGGGTCTTAGACCTGAGGCAGTAGCATGGGGCCTTAGTGCACCTAACTTGGCATTACAAAATTGACTTGGATTACTCCTGTACATAGTACTCAAGGGGAGGTAGATATGTGCCTAGGTGTGAACCTAGGACAATTGGCAAGCCAGGGCTTGCTAGAACGAGTAAAGGGCCAGAACTCGCTAAACACAGGACAATGTCTTGTAGGAGGACTAGGATGAGAAAAGGTCCCAAGGGACCCAAATATATGTGCATATGTCAAACCTTAGACCATTATGAGCTCATGTTAGATTTGTGACATTTATTGTCCAGTGTCCTCTAGGATTCTGTTTTGTAGGTACTCTGAATACCCTTTACTAAGAATCTATGATTCTCACCCTTTAGCTTTTGTGTGCAGGTTGGGGTGGTTTGGTCAGCAACCCAAGATGGTTGTTAAGCTAGTTAAGCAAGTACAAGTTATACTTGCTAGTTTGTAATTTTTTTCTGGTTGGTTGGTTATGTTACGTATTAACAATGTTGGATTAACCTTGAGCAGTGGTTGATCAAGGAGCATAAGGGGAGGTTGAGGCTAAAGGCTCATGAGAGATAGAGCTCAAGTGGTTAGCCTAATAAGGTCATCTCAGTAGGTTCTACTTGAGTACTTAATTGTACAAGATGCCTCTAGCAACATTGGTTAGTTATATGTTTTGGTTTGGGATTTGTGTACATAACTGAATAATGTACATAGGGTTGATACTTGTAGGAAATGTGTTTATTGCTTTGGCTGGTTTTATTATTGTTTTTAAGTGCAGATTTGCCAATATTTTGAATGTTTTACTTTCTGATTAAGTATTCTCACCAAAGCGACTCATACATTATTTAATGCTAGCATCTAGGTTAGTAAGTTTAAGTCACGTGCATTAATTTTTATCACAAGCATAGAAACCAACAATTACAAACCAAATTTTGGGAACTCCATAAATTCCTGGTGATGTTGGGCAGCAGGCAGCCAAAGGTGGCCTAGGGCTGCCACACTCCAGCCATCCGATTGTTATCTTTATTCATGGCGTTCTTTCATATTTTAGGTACAATGTATTTGATGAAGAATTATCCTTTATATATTTATCTTTGATGCATGGGGTACCCATCACAAAGTATCTATGTGCTATTCTTGGAAGTGTTCATGGCCCTTTCCATATACAACAAAGCAATGAATACATCAGTGCACTTAAAGAATAAGATGGCACACATTCGGGGAAGCATATCGTCGACCTTCAACATGAAGCTAATTTTGTGATTGTGACTATCATTGAGATATGGCCTACCCAAAAGTGTCATGTATTCATTGAACCTGCCGATCCACAGCACCTTCATCGTCATTGTGGAATATGCGTCCGTTGCATCCTTCTTACTCCTCATATCCATAGGTTGATCAAGGCTTACTGTGAGATTGATGATTTTAGGTTGTATGAAGAATGTGCAGTCGATGACGAGTATAGGTTTCTTCTTCTAATGCTTTGTAGGTTTGAATAGACTTTTCCCATTACTTTCTAGGATTTACAAGTTAGGGTTATGATATTTAGGATTTACTATTTCATGTTCCCATGTAAATATGTTCCCCATTTACTATATTCTATTCTTGAATACTTGGTTTGAATTTTATTTATTGGTTGATATCACTGTTATTCCATAATTCCTATTCTCATGTGAATGTTTTTCGTATTACTCCTTTTTTTAGTGTGTTTTATATTGTTTCTATGATTTTTATTGTATTTATCTTTCTTCTATTCACTTTGTTCAATTCATTTAATTTTTATTTTGTGCTATTCTATGTACATTTGGTAAATTGACTATGATATACAATTTGTTTAAGGATTATATTAATAATCTTACACTTCTTTACATTTGTAAGGATATGGATTCTCATGCTCAAAGAGCACACCATATTGAGCTGCGACATGCTCATTGACAAGCTCACCTATTTGTTTCAATTATACGCAACCGTAATTCTAACACATCGGCTACTGAGCCTTGCTCCTTTACATCTCTTTTAGGCGCTGTTCGAGTTGATTTAATGTCTCTAACCCCATTTCCTTCTATTGTTCATTCACCATGTAATATTTCATCATCTTGTGTTCCTTTTGCTGATGAATCAAACTAACAACCCTCTAATACTGCATTTATGAATTCTTGACCACTAATTGACCAAGATGCCAGCCATCTGTCTCATTTAATACCTCATTCATCACCATCAGTGCCTATTAGTCAAACTTTTGAAGTAGGCGAGAGTTTATCTGCTGCTACAAAACATTTGTTATACTTCATACTTACAATACTTCCACTATACTTCATTGACCTCCATCTCATAGACAGACATAATTTCCTTACCAAACATTACTTCGATGCAAAAGCCCTAAATGTTGAAGAAGTTTAGTAGCCTTATATTCATGGCCATCAATTGCAGTAAGATTGTCATCAACATATGCCATTTTCTCTTATCAGCTTACCCTATTCATGCACAACATGTTAGCCTCCTGCTAATTTTATTGTATTATCCAGGCATATGTTCATCTTATGAAGATGTTGGTCCCCCAAACTATATCTTTCCCATTGTGGGGCATTATGTGGTATGATGAAAGAAGCAACAAGTCACATCATAGGAGTAACTTTGAATTCTCTTTATGTTGCCAAAAGTGCAAGGTCTCAATTCCTCATTTGCAACCACTACCTCAATTCATTCACCATTTGTTTGACTATAATGGTGATGAGTACTTTATTGTAGATTTTCTTTCATTTCAATTGGTGCATATATGGATCAAGTACGCATAATGGACAAGGTACACCAACATTCAGATCTTGTGGAATGATTTATCATCTCATTGGATCTTTATTTCTTAATATAGGAGATCATCCATGCTTCGCTCAACTTTACATGTTTGACACTGAGCATGAAATGTATAATCAGATTATGAGCTTTGGTGATGCAAGTTACACTGGAAATGATCGAGTCATTATTGACGGTTTGGTATAGATGTTTGATGAACACAATGAACGCTGGTTAGATTTTTTTGAACAGCCTAGGAGTGAGTGTGTGATACCACATAGCCCCCTGTGTGCATTCGACTTCTAAGTTCGAAGGGACGCGATAGACGGTATAATCTCCCTACTTCTATCGAGGTTGCTGTCCTATTTGATGGTATTGATGAGGACAATGGTAACTATTGAGATATGTTGGTTTATCCATGAAATTTAGAACCACATCGAATTCACTTCTTTAACCCAAGGTGTTGTGCTCTACATTTCCCTATATTCTTTATCTACAGAAAAGAAAGTTACCATCTCAAAATATGTTAAGTGATAGAGGATGGCCAGCTATCTCATGTATGAACTATAACTCTAAGGGAATTATATGCAATCCAAATGCAGCAATGACAAAATGTTGATTCTCTTATCCTCTTAGGAGGTCAATTACTCCATGAATATGTTGTTGATACTTATTGTATAACTCTTGAATCCTATTTTCAGTGACTTAGAAGGAACCAAAACCAATTTCGTGCCGAGATCTTGTGTGGGTTACAAGATGCAGTCAATTAGGGTGATATAGATGCCACATTGTATGGTAGAAGAACCATTTTACCATCTTCCTTTCTTAGGGGTCTAAGGTATGTGATACAAAATTAGTGGGACTCGATGGCTTTATGTCGAGTTATGGGGTACCTTGATTTATTTATTACATATACCTGTAACATAAAATAGCTAAAAATTTAGCATTTCCTTTACCTAATTCTAGGCCAACCCCCTGAAAATGGGCTTGATATCATGGATTGTGTATTCATGATCAAATTATACCATTTCATGTAAGATATCACCAAAAGAAGACACTTTGGTTGCACCATTGGAGATATTTGCACAATTGAATTTCAGAAACGAGGTTTACTCCATGCCCATATTAATCTTTTTCTTTATCTAGATGACAAGATCAACACTACTATTAAAATTGATTGGTTCCTCTCTACATAATTCCCTGATAAGGATAAAGATCCCTTGGGATATAAGACAATTGTTACATATATGTTTCACAATACATGTGGGGCTACCAACCCATAGTGTCCATGCATGGTCATTAATTCCTGTTCAAAACACTACCCATGTCCTTTTTAGACTGAGACCATGATTAATGAAGATGGTTTTCTCCTTTATCAGAGGAGGCATGACAATCATCTTGTAGTGATCATTGGAATACCATTGGATAATCATTCAGTCATCCTATATAATCGTGATCTATGTGTTAAGAACAATTGTTATGTTAGTATTAAGAACATGATGTGATCACGGCATAAATGGGTTGTAGGTTTTTTGTAGCTTTTGAGGCCATATGGCATATGTTTTGCTTCTTCATCCATGAACAACATCTAGCTATAAAGTATTTCCATTTACCCGATGACTAAAATGTGATGTATGAAAAGGGTGAAGACCTTCATGATATTGTGCGGGCCAGTAAGAAGGTATGACCAAGTTTAAGGCCTGGATGCACGATAATTCACATAAGGAGCTCATACTACATTGACATATGTTCAATTCCCTCAACATTTTATTTTTAATAAACAAACAAAAATGTGGAATCGTTACCATAGGGGACATAGTGTAGGGAGATTATACTTTATCCACCTGACTGTAGGGGAAAAAATTTACTTACACATGCTTCTGAATGTTGTTAAGGGGCCATAATCATATGAGGAATTTCTCACAGTGAATGGGGTTCTATACCCAACATATAGAGAAGCAAGTTCTACGATTGGTCTTCTGAAGGGTGACAGAGAATGGAATCAGTACTTATGCAAAATAGCTAAGTGGGTGTCTGGAAACCAGTTACAACAGTTATTTATAATCTCCTTACTATTTTGTCATGTTGAGGACCCATTTGTGTTGTGGAGAGGTAATGTTGCTTCCTTATGTAAAGATATCTTACACCAGCAATGAAGGTTATTCAACAAGTCACAACTTATTCTTATTGAGGAGAAGTAGTAAAATTATGCACTATATGATATTGAACAAGGAATGAATAAAGTAGGAAGAAGTTTGTGGGAATTCCCAACAATGACATTTCAACAACCTAATGGTAGGATTTTGTTCTAAAACTCCCTTCTAATTGAGGAATTGAATTACAATAGGCCTGTGCTAACTGCAAAACATTCTGAATTAGTTCGGCAATTAAATGATGGTAAGCGTCATGTCTGATGCCCAGCAGCATCTTCGTTGAGTGACATTATGACTTCGGGAGGGACTTCCTGAGAGGGAGAACATCTGGTGCAAAGGCTTCCCAGAGGAGCGTGCCTGAAATGCTTAGAAAATAGGCTTAGGAGGTCCTCAAAGTGTTTTTCTGGGGAGGAGCCTCCAACGCCCAAGTCAGGGTCCTAAGAGGAGATAGAGGAGGAACACTAGGAGGTTAGATGGCCTTGCCTGTGTGTATTTTTTCAGGGAGAGAGGGTCCGATGCCTTGCCAGGTCCTGTTTCATGGTATTTATAGGAGTGCCCAGCCCATTCAGATTACGACGTGTGTTCGGCCAGATGTTTTCTGTACCTTCAGGCATAGCGGACAAGTAGCCGTTTATAGGCTTTTTGAGTCTTGGACTGAGACAGGTTGTGACAAGACTTGAACGGCGTCGGCGCGTCAGACCGCCATTTGAGGCGGCGTGTAGTGCCTGTGGGCGACATGTCAGAGGCTCCTTAAATGATCATGTCGTACTCCCGAGGTCCTTCGGGCTAGACCGTCCTTTGGTACAGATGCCCTTCTTCGGGAATCATGCCCGTAGTTTGGGGATTTCCCGGATTCGGGGGTTCCACCTTCGGGGAGAGTCTTTCTTGTCTGCAATAGCTGGTCTTTTATCCCCGAAGGTGATCCGTTCGGTCCCCCGAGGGAGCCGGCAACATCTCTGAAATTTCTGACGTTCTGGCCGAAATCGTGAGTTTGAGGCGTTTGGCTTCGCTTCTTCCGAGGTCAGTGTTAGTGCCTCCTTCGGATGACGCTAGGTTTCCCGACCACACTCTTGGCAGAAAGTGTGTGTTGAGAGAGGCGATAGCCCTTCGGCTATCACAGGTCCCTCCTCCAGAAGCCGAAGTGGAAACTTCAGCTTGTCAGCTTTCGGAGAGGGTCCTTCGGGGACATGGGCGTAATACCTGTGCCGAAGACGGACCTTCTGTCCGAAGACGTAAGCTATTCGCTCAAAGCCTGTCTTTTGGTGTCTTCTAGGTAACCTACATATCTCCTTTTGTAAGTCTGCGCAACGTCGCGTCTCGTAACCAGGCGTGTCAGTCTGGAGTGGCTCGCCCAAGGTTTAGGGGTGTCAGAAGGCGTGTCCCTCTTTCGGTGTGATGGCTGACACATGGCAGCTTGTTAGTGGCGGGGACTGCATCGGATATAGCAGGTGTGCCTTTTTACGCGCAATGAGCGGTTATGGCGACTGTTCGCCTTCGCGGAGTACTTGTGACGCCGGTTCGCCTACCCCCCCCTCGGCCTATATATATGCTACTCCGTCATAACCTCCTTTTGCTTCCTTCCTGCTTTTTGATTCTTTCCTATTTTTTTTTGCGGTGGTGCTGTTGACGAAGTTTTTTCCGGCCAGTTTTCGCGACGGCGACTTCAAACCCAGATTTTGGCAAAAGATTCGGTGGGTTTTGATTTTCAGAATCCTTTGATTTTAAAGCTTTCCCGAAGTTGGTTTTTTCATTGAAAAATTTCTTTGCCAACTGCTTCCTCTATCTCGGAAAGCTGGCGTCCCCTTCTCGGTCACACTTGCTGTACGACCTTAGAAAAATTAGAAAGATGGATCGCAAAATTCTTTCTTCCTTCTTACGCCATCACCAGACTTCCTGGACCTCAGGAGGTCAATTTTATGAACCACCAAAATGAGGCTATCATTTTTCGTACCCAACTGAAGGCCGGACTTCGGTATCCTCCTTCGAGGGTGATTTGCGACTTTTGCCAATTTCATGGAATTGCCGTAAATCAACTTCCCCTGAACTCGTACTGCTACTTTAATGCCTTCCTTTGTATGTGCGGCGTTTTCAAAATAGAACCCCATTTCATTCTTTTTTTGCAGTACTATAAGCTCTATACGGTCCCGAAGGGTGGCTTTTACTTTATGCTACCTCGGGGATCGGGGAGAAAAAAGTATATGTTCACCTTCGCCACTAAGGACAGCTGGCGAGGGTGCCAACAAAAGTTTTTCTTTCTTAAGATGGAGGAGGCCTGGTTGTACGTTCCGACCAAGTGGGCTCGGGGAAAATTGGAGATGAATGTCGTAAACCCGAGGATGCTGCTGACTCTTGAGCTGGTAACCAGATTCGCAGACTTCGACAGACGAATCCGAGCAGTTTCTGACTGGGATTCCGAGGTCCCTTCACGCTCCCTCTACCTTTTCCCCATCATGTGGAAACTGATGACCGAAGAGGTCCTTTGGGAACTAGAGGTAGTGAAGGAGCATAAGACGGACCTCGGGATGCCGGCTCCTACCATCGCCGGGAAAGACTCCTGGCTGGTGAAACTCCTTCGGAAGGAGGTTACTTACGAGGCTTTTTATGAGAGTAAGTTATCCAAAAAATTTTGTTATGGAAACCACTTAGACTCACACTGATATTTTCCTTCTTTTTCAGAGATGGGCGACGAATCCACTGCCTACTACAAGGCGCTATTCCTTGGTCAAGCCGAGAAGGGCGAGCAGACAAAGAAGGCCGCCTCCCGAAGACGGAAAACGTCTGAGGCCGGGCCATCCTCGGCAAAACGTGCGAAGAAAGACGCGCCTCCTCCTCAGCCAGAAATTCCCGAGGAGGTGCGCGAAGAGCCCGACACGGCTACTGTCCCTCCGACCGAAGTCGCTGCTGACGCCCCCCTTCGGAGTCCCACTTCCTCGGCTGCTCTTCTGGATGCCCTGGTGGAAGTCCCTTCTGCCGAGGAGCGCCGCAAGAGCAAAGGCAAGGAGATCTCTGCCGAGGGGGTCCATGACTCCGACGACGACGTTGCCGAGGTGCCGCCAGGTTCATTTTCTAGACAAGTCTGCAATGCCTTTATCTTTTGAACTTTAAGGATTACTTGTCTTGACAAACTTCTTTTCTTTGTCATGCAGAGAAGGTACCATCCTTGGGATGGATGGTCGAGCACGCCCAGAAATGGGCCCTTCGGGATTCCCATATCCCGAAAGGGAAAATCCCGAGGGAGCATTTCTGGTCGTTTACGGAGGACATGAACTTGTACTCTGGCGACTGCCCGTAAATGGCCAACCAAATTTCAAAGGGGATCCTCACTGAGGCCTCCTTCAAGGCCATTTTCGAGGCGTGCCCAGACGATGAGTCCCTTGTTGCAAGGGTTTCCGAGCACGCTGCCCAGGTATACATTACGCCTTTGTTATTTCCTTTTGATTTTTTTATAAGTACTTGGCTTATTTTTCACTTTTTTGACTTTGTTTTTACTTCTTTGCAGCTGTTGGGGTACACTGGCCTCCTCAGAGTTCGGGCAGCGAAGCAAGTGGCCTTTCGAGTCTCGGCCTTAGATTGCATGGAAAAATCTAAGGCCATGTGCTCTGACTTGGTTGCGAAGAACAGGGAGATGGCTCTGGCTACGAAGAAGGAGGTTGCTGCCGTTCGGGAGGAGTTCTTGAAGGAAAAAAAAGAACTTTTGAAGGACTCCTCCTAGAAGATTTTTGACCTCGGCTCCAAGGTGGCGGAGCTGACTTCGGCAAATGAAGCCTATCAGAAGGAGAAGTCAGAGTCGGAGGCTCTCCTGGAGAAGGCGTTTGCTGATAAGGCCAAGCTCCAGGCCAAGGTCGAGTCTTTGGAGAAGGAGCCGAAGAAGAAGAAGATGAAGGCACTGAAGAAAGAGATCGCAGATCTGGAGAAGCAACTTGACGCCTTAGGGGTCGAGAAGGATAAAGCCAACGAAATGATAAAGGTCGGTTTTCAAGACGGCTTTTGTCTCGCTCGGCATCAAGTCCTTCAGAGGTTCCCAGATCTGGACCTCTCTTTTTTGGAGGCCCTAAATGTTAGGTACCTCCTAAGTGCTTGGCTTAGGCAAAGAAAAACAAAGGAAAACAAAGAAAAGTATAAAGGAGAGTGAGGAGAACTATGGAAACTAGTACAGTGATCTATGTGCAAAACTAGAAACCTTCAGGCCTTAACTGCACCTAGAAGCTGGACTATGGAAAGCTGACAGAAAACAGAGAAGGGGGATCAAATTGTACACTCAGATTAGTGGTACAATTAAAACTACAAACTTAAAGTTGGCATTTTCGGCCATGCAAGTTTATTGGATGACTAGTGCAAGACTAGACCAAAACTAGTAGACAATAATGATTGCTAGTCAAGTCTTGTCTACCACTAAAGAACTATTCACTAGTTAACTAGTTAAATTAACTAGTCTTTATTCTAGTTACATGGCTGGTTACACATGGGGAATTAAAGCACTTTGGTACTTGTGTTGGATGTGTACATGGCATTATAGGCCATGAAGTGACTTAAATGTCCATTTAGACACAAGTTTAAGTAGCGGCCTTGTGTTCATGTGGAGTTGGGGGCTACATTGTTTCATGCAAAGAAATGGAAGCAAAAGTTAGCATTTTAGCTAACTAAAATACAAGTCTTTCAGCCGAAACTAGTCAAGACCATTACTTTGCCATTTCGGGTTCTTTGCTCTTCACTTGACCGAGAGTTGTTCTTGAGAGTTCATCCACCATTTGGCCTTGAATTCAAGAAATCCTAAGGGCATTGAAGGATTCAAGCTTGGAGAAGGTTGTTTCGGCCTTTGCTTGCTTGGAATCAAGCCTTGTTCTTGGAGATTCAAGGAAGGCCGAGCCTATTCAAGCTAGGGTTAAGGTAATTCTTGTTAAATTCCTTGAATCCATGGTATTTTCTTCCATGAACAAGGATATTAAGTGCTCAAACGTTGTTAAGCTAAGTGAATTGAGCAATTGATATGTTGTTGTGGAAACCTAGTTATGGCCGAAAGGATTAATTGATAGAGCTTGGTGTTCTTCATTGTGTACATGGAAATTAGTCCATGATTAAGGTTAATTGGTGGCTATGTGATCTTATGCTAGGCTATTTTGGGCAAGGAACATCAATGAGTGCAAGTTAGCATTTGGCCGAGAAGCTCATTTTGAGGTAATCCTATGTTCTTCATCTAATTGCATGGTAATGGTGCCATGAACATTGATTAATGATGATTAGGTGATTGTATGTTGGATTGGATGGGTGAAGAACATTAGTGTTTGGCAATGGGCATTATGGCCGAGGGCTTGAAGTAGTGTAATTTGGTGTTCATTAAATGATTACATGGTATTGGTGCCATGAACAATGATCATTGATGATTAGGTGTTTATGTAATGGGCTAGTTTGATAAAGAACACTATTGTGTGAAAATGGGCATTTTGGCCGAAAACTTGGATTAGTGTACTTGAGTGTTCTTCACTTGGTTACATGGTAATGATGCCATGAGTGATGTTCATTGATGATTAGATGATCATGTAATGAGTTAGTTTGATGGATAACACAAATATGTGGAATTGGGCATTGTGACCGAGAGCTTAAGCTTGTATATTGTAGTGTTCTTCATTGAAATCATGGTAGTTAGTCCATGAGTAAGTGTTGTTGATGCCTATGTATTGTTATGGTAGGCATTGTGATTGAAGAACACTTGGGCATTTGAAGTTTGGCTTGAGACCGAAAGCTCTTGAGGTAGGGTTCACTAACACTTGATATTGCTTGGTGAATTACCATGGTTCAAGTGTTTAGAGTGACTAAGTGATGGTTGAAATTTGCCAAATGACCTTAGTTGCTTGATGGGCTATTGAGTTTTCACTCAGTTGAAATGTTGATTAGCTAATTAACTAATGTACATGTACTAGAAATGCAAGTGAATGTGGCCTACTTGCTTAGCATTTTGGAGCTCTAAGTGGAAGTGGATGGTTTGATGGTGTTTTGTGTGCAATGTGCACATGGGTACATGTATGATTATTTGGGCTGAGAGCAAAATGTGGAGTGTGTGTGTGTTCTTGTGTGCTTTGGTGCTTTCCATGTGCTTGCTAAGCCCACTTATGGAATTGTGGATTTTATGCCATGGTTATTTATCTTGTATATGTATATGCTTGGTTTTCCTTGTCTTTGTGTTTGTTTTGCAGGTAAAGCTAGCTAATGAGAGGTTAAGCTTTGAGTGAATACTCAGCTTAACTAAATAGACTCTTATTAGAGTTGAATATATATAAGTGAATCCTACTGAGTTTTACTCACTGCCCATCCTTTTATTTTTAGGCAAAGACATTCAGCCTGAATAGTACTAGCTTGCTCTGTACTTGTGTTTAGTGCTTGTTTGCTTGTTTAGCAAGGTATGTGCCAATGTTTGCTTGGCTTATTAGTTCTAGTACATTACAAGTCTTATATTTTTGGTTGGCCGAGACTTATGTGATAAGTATGCAGGCTGTAGTTGGAGACTTGTCCAGGAAAAGCTATGGACACTTGGACTTTGGCTCTGATCATAGTATTTACTTTCATGACAATGAATTAGGCAATTGGGTTGGTGTTGCAGTGTGTGCTTTTGTATGGAATTCTCAAAGTTCTGTTTGACCATTAATGGTCTTGGTATGTAATAACTTGGCATGTTTAGCTTTCGGTTTCATGGCATGTAGCCATGTTGAGCACTAGGTAGACTACCCTTTTGTGTACGTATGTGTAGTCCTTGATGCCTAGACTTGTGATGCTTTTATGGGAATTGTATGCCAAGTTATGTATGGGCTTATGGATGGCTTTATGCTTGTACATGTATGCTGAATGTTTTGGGCCAATGTATGGCACTTTTATGTGAATAGTTATGGGCCTAGTTTTATGGAAATGTTGTGCACCATTATATGTATGTTGTTGACCGAGAGCATCATATACATATTAACTTGTGGTTTCAAAATCTAAACCAATAATGTGGCTTCTTGGTTGTCATATAGATAGCACACTTGATTGCACAACAATTATGCATTTAAAAACTTCATTAAGTGTTGCCTTGCTTGGTATGCAAGTATTCAATTAAAACCTTGCTTGTTGTGCAAGTTAGTGGTATTGGGCCTTGCCTTCGCTGCAAGTATTGTTGGACTTGTTTTAAAAGCCACCTGGGCCACCTCCCAGGCCTCTCAACTTAAGAAAATAAGACTTAATGTTGCCATGGTTTGCTTGGCCGAATGCTAGAAACTAAATTTTGGAGTTGGGCTTGTGAGTTAATTTAGAAACTTATAGGCCAGGGCCTGAGCGAGGTGTGACAGTAAACATCCCCGAGGGGCCTCGGTGGTCTTGGTCCAAGATCGAGCACCTCAAACTGCCCTTCTCTCTTCCGGCGTCGAAGGCGGTGGACAAGGACGCAGGAGCTGGCGGTTCCCGGGATCCCGAGATTCCTTAAGTTGTTTTAGTGTCTTTTGCCTTCTTTTTCTCCTTTTTTGTACTTATTCTTTTGGAGAGCCTCCTTCTTTGTAAGCAGATCCTTTGTTAATAAAGATTGTTTCTTTCTTTTGAAAAAATTTGGCTAAGTCTTTTGCAAGTTTTTTCCATTGTCCCGAACACGTTCGCTCAAGAGACTTTGGAAAATCATACCTACGTCGATCATCCTCGCGAAATTCTAACTTGTAAAATTCATGTTTAAGAATTTAGGCTAAGTCTTTTGTACTTAGAAATTTTTTCTAACTTGTACAATACAACTTTTCCACCAAAATCCTAAGCATAGAATTTTTTCAAGGCATCCGAATGCCATGTATTTTTTAATTCTATGCCTTCGGCGTCGCCTAGCTTGTAAACTCCTTTTCGTACTTCGGCCCGTACTAGGTAAGGACCTTCCCAATTTGCGCGAAGTACCCCGTGGGATGGCCTCCGGGGTCCAAATTCAGCCTTTCGGAGAACGAGGTCTCCTTCCTTTATTCCCTTTGGCCTGGCTCGCAAATTTATAGCCGCAGCCACTCTTTGCTGAAAAGCTTTTCTTCTCAGCTCGGCTATTTCTCTGTGTTCGCCGACGAGGTCAAGCTTGGTTCTCAAGCCGAGGTCATTTCCCCTTTCATCAAACACTTGCACTCGCACCGATGGCTGTACTACCTCGATTGGGATGATAGCCTCCGTACCGAAAACAAGTGAAAAAGGTGTCTCCCCTGTGGCTCTTCGGGGTGTTGTTCGGTAGCTCCATAACACACTTGGGAGCTCTCCTGGCCATTTCCCTTTTGCTTCCCCCAGCCTCTTTTTCAGACCATCTTTTATGGTCCTGTTAGATACTTCTACTTGCCCATTGCTTTGGGGGTGAGCTACTGGGGCGAAGTGCATCTTTATTCCGAGGTTGTTGATAAATTCTTGGAATCCTTTGTCTATAAACTGGGACCCATTGTCGGCTACTAGTACCTTCGGTATGCCAAATCTGCATACAATGTTCTTCCATACGAACTTCTGCACATCTTTTGCCGAGATAGTCACCAACGGTTCTGCCTCGACCCATTTAGAGAAATAGTCTACTGCGACTACGCAGAACTTTACGCCTCCAGGCGCTGTCGGGAGTGGCCCAATGAGGTCTATGCCCCAAACTGCGAAGGGCCAGGGGTAGTCAGCCGAAGTTACCAATTCCGAGGGTGTTCTTTGGATATTCGAGTGTCTTTGGCAATTACCACACTTCTGGACGAACTGCCTAGCGTCCTTTCTTAGGGTAGGCCAAAAGTATCCTTGGCGAAGGATCACTGCTGCTAGAGCGTCGGTTCCAATGTGCGAACCACAAGCGCCTTCGTGAACTTCTTCGAGGATCATTTCAGTATCCTCTTCGCCAACACACCTCTGCAGTGGATTTGCATACCCCTGTCGATATAACTCTTCTCCAATCAGGAAGAAACGACCGGAGCGTCTTCGCACTTTTGCTGCTTCGCTGGGGTCTTCGGGGAGCGCACTGGTTGCGAGATATCTTTTTATCGGATCTTTCCAGCCTTTTCCCGAAGTTACTATACTCAGCACTGCGATGCTCGGGTGGTTTAGCACCTCGGTGCATGTTTTCGATTTTGCCAAGCAATCTGCCTCGGCATTATCCCGATGAGGCACATTTTCGATTCGTACGGCGTCGAACTCTCGGATAAGCTTTGCTACCAGTTCATGGTATTTTGCCAAGGTTGGGTCCTTCGCCCCATAGTCCCCTGCTGTTTGCCAAACTACCAGCTGGGAATCGCTGTGGGCTTTCAAGTTTCTTACACCAATTTTTCTGGCTAGTCGTAACCCTGCTATGAGAGCTTCGTACTCAGCCATATTGTTGGTGACGTTAAAGCTGAACTTGATGGCCTTCATTACTTCTAGACCTTCGGGACCTCTGATAATTACCCCAGCTCCCTGGTGTTCGGACCCTGAGGCTCCGTCTACATACAAAGTCCATTCTGGCTCACCTTCGCCAGGATCCGAATGGCTATCCTCGGTGATGGGTACTTCGGCAATGAAGTCTGCCAGGGCTTGAGCTTTTATGGCTTTCCGAGGTTCATAGGTAATGTCGTGTTCGCCAAGCTCTATGCACCATTTGGAAAGCCTTCCCGAGTGATCAACTTTCTTCATGACGTCCCGTAGAGGTAGACTACTTCGGACAATGATAGGGTGAGCCTGGAAATATGGTCGTAGCCTTCTTCCTGCCAGTACCAAGGCATATATAGCTTTTTGTAGCAATGGATACCTGACTTCGGCACCGTGCAGGGACTTGCTTACATAATAAACCGGCCATTGCTTCGGCCCTTCCTCTTTCACAAGGACCGAGCTTACTGCTTTTTCTGTGACGGCGAGGTATAATACGAGGGGCTCTCCCTCGCGAGGTTGTCGCAGAGTGGGCAGACGGGTTAAGTAGATTTTGAGTTCTTCCCATGCCTTTTGGCAATCCTCATTCCAAGGATGATAATCAATTCCGAGGTTGCCCTCCTTTTTTGCCGCCTTAGTGAGGACCTTAAAGAATGCTCGACACCGGTCTCTATACCTGGAAATAAACCTGCTAAGAGAGGTTATCCTTCCGGCGAGTCTCTGCACGTCTTTTATTGTGACCGGAGTTCGGAACTCGAGCAAAGCCTTAATTTTTTCTGGGTTAGCATCAATGCCTCTTTCTGATACCATGTATCCAAGAAACTTTCCCGAGGTTACTCCGAAGATGCACTTTTCGGGGTTAAGGCGGATCCCGAAGACTCTGAGCTGGTGGAAAGTTTCCTTTAGATCTGCGACGTGGTCGTTAGGCAGTTTGCTCTTGACTATCATGTCATCGACATAAACTTCCATGTTCCTCCCCATTTGGTCATTAAAGACCTTGCTCATCAACCTCTGGTACGTAGCTCCTGCATTTTTTAGCCCGAAAGGCATTCTGATGTAACAATACGTCCCACCTTCGGTGATGAAGGCGGTCTTCTCCTCGTCTTCAGGGTCCATCCTTATTTGATGATACCCACTGAAGGCGTCTAGGAAACTTAGGAGCCCGTATTCGGCAGTTGAGTCTACCAATTGGTCTATTGGTGGGAGAGGGTATGAATCTTTTGGGCAAGCATCGTTCAAGTTTCTGAAGTCGATGCACAATCGGAGCTTACTGCTCCCTTCTTTTGTGGCAATAACCACATTGCTTAACCATTCGGGGTACTTGACCTCCCTGATTACACCAGCGTCCAATAAGCGCTGGACTTCGGTTTTGACAAAGTTATTTTTATGGACTGAGATGCCCCGTTTCTTTTGCCGGACAGGTTTTGCTTCCGGACTTACTTTAAGGCTATGCTGTATTACGCGAGGGTCTACCCCCGGCATATCTTTCGGCGAGTAGGCAAACAAGTCTTTATTCATCAGTAGAAAGGATACAAGTTTTTTCTTGTCACCTTCGGCCAAGTTTTTTCCTATTCGGGTACTTCGGCCTGGGACGAGTTCTACTTCCTCCATTTCTACCTTCGCGGAATCTTCTGCCCCGCCCTTTTTCGGTTTTCCACCTGGCAAAGCCTCTGCCTCTACAGTTTGTGCGAAGTTGTTTGCTGGAGCTTTTCGTGCCTTGACGAACACTTTCCTTACTTCGCCCTGATCAATGAAAATTTCTGCGTCTCCATCCTTGGTGGCGAAAGTGACAGTTAAGTATCTTACATCAGGGCGAATGTGCAGATTTCCCTGTGTTTGTCTTCCAAGGATGGCGTTGTATGACGAAGGAACATCCATGACAATAAACCTTGTCATTGTGGAGGCGAATAATTCAGCTGTCCCGTCTACCGAAGTCCCTTTCACCATTAGGGGAAGATCAATCCATCCGAGGACGGGCAGTTCGAATGGTCCTACCTCGAAAGTAGGCGAAGTGACGGGCTTAAGATCGCTGTTGGATATGCCCAAGTTCGGTAGCAAATGTGAAAAGTGGACGTCAGCGTTTGATCCATCGTCAAGTAACACTATCTTGATGTCCCAGTTTCCTATCCTCACCATGACTAGAAGCGGATTGTCATGGGGAAAGATGACAGTGGTACCATCCTTGCGAGCCAGCTTCTTCATCAGACTCTAATATTCCATTACTGATATTTCTCTGGCTTTCCTCTTTCTTTCCAAGGATGGAAGTCCTGTCGTAATTGTTTGTATTATTCCCGCCGGAGGTGGAGGACGCCTCTTCAGACTTCGGTTCCTCCATCTGTCAGAATCGTAGTCCTTGTCGTCCTGCTTTCCTTCTTCCTTCTTCCTCCCCTTCGGGGAAGGCACTCGCAGATATCGCCGAAGTTGGCCTTGTTTTATCAGCGACTCTATGTACTTTTTCAATTGGAAGCAGTCTTCGGTGTCGTGTCTGTGGTCGCAGTGAAATTGGAAGAACTTCTTCATGTTCTTTTTGTTATCAGCGGTCATGGCCCTTGGTCGCTGAACCTGGGTCCCCTGTCTCTCCATCGTCATGAGGATGTTGGTCCTTGTGGTGTTCAGGGGTGTAAAGGTTGGAGGTTTCCTTCCTCTGTTCCTTCGAGGTCGTCCTGCCTGGTCGGTTGGATACCGTATTTGCTGGCTGGACCCTTTGGCGCAGGTGTGATCGGACTTCGGTCCACCCATCCTCAGTTCTTCGGCTGTCATGTGCTGCTCGGCCCTTCGGTAGAATTCGCCAATCGTGTCCGGAGGGTCCTTGGAGAATTCGTAGAATAGTTGTGAGTCCTTCCGAAGGCCCCGTGTCATAGCGAGGATGCGTATTTCGGGGCGAAAGTCTGGGACACTTAAGGCTTCTCTGTTAAACCTTTCGACATAGTCACGGATGGTCTCTCCGTTCTTTTGCGCTATGTCGAACATCTGGACAGGCATCTTCGCCGTTGGCCGACTTCCAATGAATTGCTGTGTAAAGGCCGTAGATAACTCCTGGAATTCCCTGATGGTTCCTGGAGCCAACGAGTTGTACCACGCTGTTGCTGGTCCTGTGAGGGTCACCTCAAAGCATTTGCACAAGGTAGCATCATCAGCACCGTGCATCATCATGCTGCATTTGTACTTGGTTAGATGAGCTTGTGGATCAGTTCGGCCATCATAAGTTTCCAGCCGAGGGACCCGGAAGTCACCTGGCATGGCTGCCTCAACCACTGCTCTAGTGAACGGTGACTCATCCCCACAGAAAGTTTCAGACAAGCTAGCCCAGGCCGGCTTGCGAGCTACCTGTTTTTCCACTCTCTCCAACCTTGCCAATATCTTCTCCATAAGGAGTGTAGCACTAGGCTCTTCCTCCTAGTGCTTGTAGGCTTCTGGGAAAGGAGACTGGTGGCGCCTCTTCGGCGAGTGACTTCGGCGCCGAGGAGATGGGGACTTCGCCTCAGGTGATGAGCTCCTTTGGCGTGGAATTTTAGGTTGCTTGGACCCCGTTTGTCCCGTAGGTTGGGCCCCGAGTGGCATGTTTTCTGTCGAGGACTCCTCTCGTGGATTGCCACTTCCCGAACTGCGATAGGTTGGTTTAGGGCTTTTTTCTCGAGGACGTGCTGGCGAGGGAGGCCTTTGGACCTGAGTTGGTTGTGGCCACCTTCGGTCTATTTGCTGTGTCATTTCAGCCACAATAGAGCGCTAAAAGTCGCGCAAAAAACTCATAGTTATGACTAGTGGACGCTCTTCCTCAGGCGAGGAAGTCCCTGGAAGGGTTTGCTCGGTAGCCAGTTGAGCCTGGACGAGGACTTAGGAAGTCCCTTGTCCTTTAAACGCTGAGTTTCAACGATGGCGACCTAAGAGTGAGTTCCCACAGACGGCGCCAAATGATGCCCAGCAGCATCTTCGTCGGGTGACATTATGACTTCGGGAAGGACTTCCTGAGAGGGAGAACGTCTGGTGCAAAGGTTTCCCAGAGGAGCGTGCCTGAAATGCGTAGAAAAGAGGGTTAGGAGGTCCCCGGAGTGTTTTTTCGGGGAGGAGCCTCCGACGCCCAAGTCAGGGTCCTGAGAGGAGATAGAGGAGGAAGACTAGGAGGTTAGATGGCTTTGCCTGTGTGTGTTTTTTCGGGGAGAGAGGGTCCGATGCCTTGCCAGGTCCTGTTTCCTAGTATTTATAGGAGTGCCCACCCCGTTCAGATTACGACACGTGTTCGGCCGGATGTTTTATGTACCTTCAGGCATAGGGGACAAGTAGCCATTTATAGGCTCTTTGAGTCTTGGACTGAGACAGGTTGTGACAAGACTTGAACGGCGTCGGCGCGTTAGACCGCCATTTGAGGCGGCATGTAGCACCTGTGGGCGACATGTCAGAGGCTCCTTAAATGCTCATGCCATACTCCCGAGGTCCTTCGGGCGAGACTGTCCTTTGGTACGGATGCTCTTCTTCGGGAATCATGCCTGTAGTTCGGGGATTTCCTGGATTCGGGGGTTCCACCTTTGGGGAGAGTCTTTCTTGTTTGCAATAGCTGGTCTTTTATCCCCGAAGGCGATCCGTTCGGTCCCCCGAGGGAGCTGGCAACATCTCTGAAATTTCTGACGTTCTGGCCGAAATCGTGAGTTCGAGGCGTTTGGCTTCGCTTCTTCCGAGGTCAGTGTTAGCGCCTCCTTCGGATGACGCCAGGTTTCCCAACCACGCTTTTGGCAGGAAGTGTGTGTTGAGAGAGGCGATAGCCCTTCGGCTATCAATGTCTACTCGCAGCTCCTTGGTATTGCACAGTATCGTAAAGGTGGTTTCTTCTTCATACACGATGTTATTTCTAGGCTGTGATCTTATAGTCGAATTGTCCTCGCTATAACGAGCTCTGGAATTGCATCACTTTTGCTACTTGGAGGAAGAACATTGCATTCTAGGTTTATGATCCTTTTTCCTGCAGATAATACTTCAATATGCAATATTAAGAGGTCAACCCTAATGGCTGAGCTTCTTTGCAATACCAGTTTTCTTATATAGGATGGAGCTTCTATGCCACATTGATATACTTTTGAAGCTGTCAATCAGACCATCCATGATATTCTTGTTGTGGTTGACCCTAGTTCTGTGACCAAAATATTTGGTGGTGGTGGTATTCCTATAGTCATTGGTGGTGATTTTAGATAGATTTTGCCTGTTGTTCGGCATAGTAGTCACATGCATATAGTTGGAGCTTTAATATTGTTATCTCCTCTTTGGCCCCAATGCATAGTGTACTACTTGATTCAAAATATTTGTCTACAAAACTCAACATCACCTAAAGTAGATGCATTTCATTAGTGGAATATACAAGTAGGAGATGGTTTTGCTTCATCATGAAGACTATCTATGGATGAGGAAGAACCTAGATGGATTAAGATCCCAAATGAGTACTTAATCCCATGTTCTATAGATCCCATTGCAGATGCCAATGGTACAACTTAGCCAAATTTGGTTCTAAGGTATGAGGATGTCAACCACTTAAAGGAACAAGCTATTCTTTCATTCACTAATGACATTGTTGACAAGGTCAATGACATTATCAATAGTATGCTCCCTAGTGATGTGGAAACATTTCTTAGTGCTAATAAAGTTTCACCCAAATCAGATAACTTTGAAGCACACACATCACTGTATCCAATGAAGTACCTTAATACCTTCAAGTTCTCTGGTTTCTCTAACTGATAGCCGAAGGCTATCACCCTTTGACCCTAAAAAAAAGGGCCTTGAGTCACCACCCATAGGTAATAGGCCTACCACCATTGGGTAACACTCCTACCACCCTCAAAAGATAGAGAAGTAATCCAAACTAAGTAACACCCTCATAACACACTAAAGGGACCTTGGAGGAAAAAGGCTAGACATGTTGTCCCACGAGACCACTGAAAGAAGCCACCAACACGCCTCTTGATTTGCTGTTTGAGCATAAATGCCTGCTAGCCCTAGTCCAGCTAGAGACACCTCTCCAAGGGTTGGACCGAAGGCCTTCCAAATTAGGCTATCCACAAGTCCGAATCTCCCTTGCTTGGGCAAAAAGGCTTTCTCCACAACCGCCTTATATATACTTAGAGGAAGCTCCTAGGTAACTCAACTAACTCTACATTCTCCTACCTATTGCTCTCATGCACCTCCATTTTTCTACACTAACTTGGCCATGCGAGGTCCCTTTTCAGATAATACCCTGGGGAGCCCTCTGATCCTCATGTCACTATACTGTGGATACTATGTAGCGACAAGTGCCTCTGGAGGTTGACATGTCTTACATAGAGGATGTCTTGCAGCATCATTCAGCACTGTCTGTTGGAACTCAATCTCAAATCACTGTTGTGAAAATCGACATTCTAAGGACAAGGGGGTCACTAAATCCCAGCCACGTCAGAGCCTCAGGAGACAACAAATCCACCTCCAGAGCCCTCTCTACCCAAGGACTAGTGTCCTCATACTATCATAATGGGTTTTCTACGTGACTTCCAATGTTTCATATGGCCGAAATGACTCAATAGTTCGACCAATGATGGTGACAAGCTTATTCGCATAGGGGGACACCTTCCTCTTAAGTGTACCCAGAGCGAGGTTGCAGATCACTTTGCTGGAGTTCAGTAGGTAGGAGCCTTCATGAGGAGTCCTCAACTAAGAAATTACCAGATAAAAAACACAAGACAATAAGGTTAAGGTTGAGAGAACAAAGGCCTTCACGACATTGAAGTCCCTCTCCTTGAGGAAAACTCATTCATCTTGTCGTTAGAGTTACTAGCCCAAAAAGAAGCATCATTCCCATTTACCATACTATTTCTAGTTGTAGGAAGCAGGTGATACTACTACCTTGATAGAAAATATATTGGATAGGCTGGATAAGGTTGAGAAACATGTCTCTCAAAACGCATTTGGTTAAGGTTGTCCAAAACTTTCACTACAGATAAGTCTCCATTCATTCGCACTGTAGTGAAAAAACCCATGCCCAATGACTTCCAAGTACCTCATCTCAAAAGTTACAATGGAAAAAGTGAACCTCAAGCTCGTTTGACTAAATATAGAAGGAGCATAGTGTTGCATGGAGCTGCTTATGCCACGCTTTGTAAATGCTTTGAAATAACCGAACAACATATGACTGCCGAAGAGCTGAGAATAGGGGGATTGAAGATGGACCATCAATCGCCTGAAGGACAAAATCTACAACCTTGGTGCCAAGCCGAAGAAGGAGGAAGGCCTAAAAAAAAACTGAGGTAAGAAGCCAATGGCGTTCACTCATTTGAACACAACAAGATTTAATATCTTGATGGCTTTGGAAAGGCAAGGGGTACTAATCCAATGCCCAAAACCTATGACTTCGGACAACAAGGAGAATATGAAAAAGTATTGTCAATTTCACAGAGATAATGGGCATGACAAAGAAGATTGATTCCAATTAAGGAAATACATTGAGTCCCTAATCAAACAAGGACAACCTCATCGATGCCCACATATTCCTTTGCTGAAGTTTCAAGAGAAAAAAGAGGAATAGAGGAACGGTGAAGACGAAGAGTATGAATTTGATAAACTTGATGCCAACCAAAGTCCTAGGAGACATCTGCCTCCTACAACAGGGGTCATCCAAACGATTACCAAAGGTATGCCTTCGGCAAAAAGGAAAAAGAAGGCAAGAGAAATAACCTTGATGCATTTTGATAGTCCCGCAAACAAGCTCACAGGAAGATATGGCTTAGTGGTGAAATTTTTCCATGATGACCCCCTTTTGATCACAGCCAAAATTAAGAAATGGGATGTTAAAAAGGGACTTTGTGATGATGGCTCAAATGCTGATGTTCTATTCATTCATCTGTTGCCAAGTTTAGGCAACCCTAAAGATGGGCTCAAACCCATGACTTTACCAATGTTTGGGGTTGGGCAAGGAGAGCTCCTAGCCTTAAGATGGATTAATATGCCTTTGATGTTCAAAGGTACTTCAAAAGAAACGGGGGACAAGCCCTTTGTCTCAATAATGACAAGATTCAATGCTATAAATGTCCTTTCATCTTACAATGCCATCCTCAGACAACAAACTTAGGGCAACCACCACGTGAGGATCGATGTAAAGTACATAACGGTTACATTCGAAGCAAAATAAGGAGATGCAAAGATACTCATTGACTAAGTTGAAGTAAAAAGAATGTTTGTTTATCAAGCCCCAATTCACCCCTACCCAAACTCCTTACGAGGTTAATAGAAATTTTAGTTCTTTAGGGTGGATTAAAGCAAGACAACTAGGATGTTTAACCCCAAATTTAATTATTAGCAAGGTAAGACTTAGGTGAAAGTTACTAATTAGACCCATTGCATGAGGTCCTATTAGAGTTCTAGTTTAATAGGTTAAATGGTGAATTTAACCTGTTAGACAGTGAGTGAATTTAATATGTTAGACACAGAGCCTAGAATGCATTAAGTTGAATTATCCTTATTTCCATAGAATGTATAAGTGCCATTTTGTTTGTGTGTATATGTCTTGGTGTGCTTAGGAGGTTCATCATGCATCTATACTTATATACACACATTCTAGGTTTTATTCATACAAACCATGCATGCATTTTTATAGCTCATTACACATAATGCCTTGGAAGGCTGACCTAAGCCTAATATGTACAACTAAGGCACATGCCATGCACTACTCTAAGTTCCTATGCCATACAAATATGTACATGCATTTACAAGTTAAAAATTTTGAATCCTACTAACTACATGGGCAAAATTATATACATCAAAAGTTGCACTACTTAGATAACATGCATGCTACATAACATGGGCTTTAAAGCTTTTAATGCCCACAGTCACTTTATCTTCCACTTTTACTTGGCACCTAGGCAAAAGTTGTCTTATTATCCTCCTAGTGTTTACCCACACTAGGATGGATCCAAAAGCAGCTAGACCCATTGCAACCATCAAAGCCTGCAATTCATTTTACAACCATTAATCCAAAAACATGAACTTTTGAAACTTTATTTCATAAGCCAAAAAACCCAAGGCGTACCTCATTGTACATAAACCTCTAAAGAGGTTTTTTAGTGTCTATTCCTCTACATCTTTACTTTAAATAGGAAGAAATAGGGCTTGAGTGCATAAGTACTTAGTAAGAGTTCAATACTGCACCTAGAGCACCCTCTAGGCATTTGCCCTTTTTATGATCCTAGCCTTGACCTTTATGACTTGTATTACTTACATACAGATCCGAGGTACATTTTATTCATAGCCCATGGCCTATACAAGTAACAGGCATGACATTCTTTCCCTCTTAAAGAATTTGGTCCTCCAGATTCTTAAGCAACTTAGGGAGTAACTTTGGGTATCTTTTAAGCATTTCAGTTTCAGCTTCCCATGTCACATATTGCTTAGAATGATGAGTCCATTAAATCTTTACCATGCTTATGCATTTATTTTACTTAGCTTCCTTACATCTTTAGCTAGAACCTTTATAAGCTCATCTTCATAAATAAGGTTGGGTGTCACTGGGATGTTAGAAGTTGGTATGGGCTATGTGGGTTAGATAGGTTTTTCTTAATTATAATAACATGGAAAGTATCATGTATATGACCCAACTCTGAAGGTAAGTCCAGCTTATAAGCCACATTAACAAAATTAGCCAACACCTGAAATGGCCCAATGTATCTAGGAGCCAATTTACCTTTTTTACCGAACCTCATGACTCCCTTTATTGTGGATACTTTAATCCATACATAATCCCTTATTTGAAATTCTAGGTCTCTTTTTTTCTTCTAATTGGCATAAGCTTCTTCTTAATTATTGGTAGCCTTAATTCTTTCTTGGATCATTTTGATCTTTCAATGGTTTCATGGATCAGTTCTGGTCCTATTTCAATCTTATCCTTAGGGTTTTGCCAATAATGAGGGGTTATGCACCTTCTTTGATACAATGCTTCATAAGGTGCCATCTTTATCATTGAGCGATAACGATTATTATAGGAGAGTTTTATCAAAGGTAAGAGTTGATCCTATTCTCTTTTAAAATCCAACACATAGCACCTTAGCATGTCCTTAAGAACTTGTATAGTTTTCTCTATTTGCCCATATATTTGAGAATGATAGGCTAAACTCAACTTGAATTGAGTGCTTAATGCTTTGTGTAACGACCTCCAAAACACTGATGCAAATCTGGGGTCTCTATCTAAAACTATATCATCTAGGATACCATGTAATCTCACTATTTCTTTAATATATAGCTGTGCTGGCCTATCCAAAGGATTAGTCAGATTGGTAGGTAAGAAGTGGGCTGACTTTGTAAGTCTATTCACAATCACCCAAATAGTATCACATTTTCTCCTTTTCATAGGCATGCTTACCAAGAAACCCATGGCAATTGATCCCTATTTCCATTTTAGTATGGCAATTAAAGCTTACCTCCTGGTCTTTATGTTCCACCATTACATGTTGGCACACAACACATTTGGGCACAAATACGCTAATTTCTTATTTCATGTTTGGCCACCAAAAGTGTTTTCTCATATTTTGGTACATCTTCATACTTTCAGGGCATATGCTTATTTTAATATAATGAGCTTTTTTCAAAATTTGTTCTCTTAAATTATACCCTTTGGGTACATAGATCCTTTCTTGGAAAGACAACAATCCTTGCCTATAAGAGAACCCTCAGAACAGTTTCCTATGTCTCTAGCTAGATGTTGTAGTAAGATCTGTATCTTGTTGTTGTGTTGTCTGTATTTCTTTTTTCCATGTTGATTCAATGGTTATTACCCTCAATTGAGCTTTTCCCATTCTAGCCACTCGTTAGCCAAACAAGCCAGGCTATTAAGGTCACCCTATTCTTCTTCTCCTTCATGTCGTAAGATACTTGTATATTTCCTACCCAGGGCATCAACCACTTTGTTGGCTTTTCCTTTTGTGTACTCAATAGTACAATCAAAATCCTTCAAGTATTCCAGGCATTTTTGTCACCTCATAATCAATTTTTTTTAGAGAAGAAGTACATGAGACTGTTGTGATAAGTGAAGATTTGAAACTTATTACCTAATAGGTAATGTCTCCACAGTTTTAGGGCAAAGATCATAGCTGCAAGTTCTAAGTCAAGAACTAGGTAGTTCTTCTCATGCAGTCCCAGTTGCCTTTGATGCGAACTCCATTGGTATAAAGATCGTGAAATGTGCTAAGATGCTAGCAAGCTCCATAAATACACTAGAGAGACTGGATTTTAAGCCCCCACCCCCAATGAACTTGTGATTAAAGACAAGAAGTATAAGAAAACCAAAGAACACAAGTAACTTATGTTCCAAGGTAGTCTTTAACGAATCAAAGAGAATTTCCTCCCAAAATAGCAATATTATTTTGGTAAAAAGATATGTTTTTCACCGAGAATATGTGCCTATTTATAGGATTAAAATAGGGCAAAAAGTAGGCCAAAATTTTGCTGGAAACCTGAATCCAAAAGTGCTAAAGAAAGCCTAGTCAAACTAGGACTCAAACACACATTTTGCACATGTTTAATGTGTACAGCTTATGCCTCTTGACCTATGTGACCTAAATCACTTCCATAGCCTAAATAGCATCTTGAATAACATAAATATATAGGAAATTAAATAAAATAAGGTGCAAATACAAGTTTGACCCTAAAAACCCCAAAATAGTCTTGTCGGGTGCACTTATGGGCTCCCTAGGGTTTTTGCTTGTATCTTCAACTTGCAGCTTAAATAATTGAGTTCCATTAGCTTGATACCTTCTTTAAGATGTTGAAAAGAGGCTTGAAACTTTATGGATCAAATATTTAGCTTGTGGAAGGAAATGGTCCATGAACACTTCAAGTGGGCTTGAGAGGCGTACTTGAGGGGTGCCCTTGGTGTTCCTTGTTGTTTGGCTTGTTTAGGCACCCTAGGATTGAGCACCAAGAGTGGACATCATCTTCATATGATTCCTTGAATATTCTAATAGCTCTTTGTGAAAATCCATGCCCATTCTCCATGAAGAAGTTTGAGACAAAACCTTGAAGTGAACTAGTGAGCTTCATAAACTTCTCCCTTGTCATAGGTCCACTACTCTTCTTTAATGGTCCTTGCCATCCTTAGTTGTGCCTTCCATGCTTATATCAACTCCCTTCCTTAGAATGATTCATCCTCAAATCAAAACCTACATTAGAAAAGGGAACTAAGTCAACAAGGATGAAATAGTCAATACTTAAGCATTTACCTTGCACATAGGCACCAATAGCATGGAATGCTTGTGTATGGAGCTTTAGCCTTGTGCAAAAGCTGAACTAATATCCCAACACAATGTTAATTTTGATACCTCCAAGTTCAAAAACAAATTTTGAACCAATTAGCACAAAAATCTGAAAGTTTGCACAATTTTCATCTTATCTCTTGGCATTACTTTCATTGCCTTTGCCATCTCAAAAACATTATTATCACAAATAGGAAAACTGTAGGAAGAATTTACCTCAAGGATGCTATATGCACTTAAAACAAATGGGTTGAACATAAATAGGAATCAAAGAAGTATGTAATGCATGTGTGAGAACCAATTTATGCATGAAAAATTCCAAAGAAGTATATTTAACTTGAGGCAAAACAAAACAGCGTGAGATGGATGCAAAACAAACAAAATAAAAAACAAAAGACACCAAAATGAATTTTTCTCTAAAGAAACTCATGGAATTCAAAAACAGATTTGACAAAATCAAAGAATTAGATGATTTAAAACCATACTTTATCAAAGTTTCATGCTTACCTCTTTCTCTTAAACTAATTTCATGAAAACCATTCTTCAAAACAATATGGCTAGCAAACACACATTGTTTGAGACTTTCATACAGAACCACATCAAACCTAGGCATAAAGAATAAATAAATTTCAAGGGTTGGGCTTAGTCTCCATGTATCTTCATTGGGTGTACGAACCACAAAATTTTCACCTTTGCACTCAATGGATTCAGGCGGAGTTGCAATAATTTTGTCCCCTTGAACCATAGGGTAAGAAACAACATTAGGCAAAATTTTGCACAAGAAATCTCTAAGACTTACCTCAAATTATTCCATTTCAACCTCCTTAGTTGGTTTGATGCATGAGATGTGACTTGGAATATTAGGAACACCAACTTCTTGGATAGGCAGCAACTCACTTGATTCTTGTAGCTCATCTCCACTTAATTCCTAAAAAGAAGACAACACAACACTAGAAGAAGACTTCATTATGTTAGATGAAAGTATGGTTTTCCTCACATCACTCACTTTTACTACTTGACACTCTTTCCTTCCACTCATCTTCCCTTCATTCTTTTCTCTTGGGAACTCCCCACTCTTCTTCCCCTCAGGTTAACTTTTCTCACTTGATTTTTCAGTTGTTTTCACAACTTTCCCCTTATCACTCTTGCTATCAACTTTCCCCCTTTTTTTTTTTTCTTTCAACCTTACTTTGAAAGTTTCTCTGATCCTTCAAGACTTGTTACGGTGAAAGTGGAACACGTGTGATTGGCTTTCCTTGGTGGACAAAAGAATACATGTTCTTCTCATGATCATGTGTGACCTTCCTATCAAATTTTAATGACCTCCCAAGCAAAATGTGACAAGCTTACATTGGTACAACATCACAAAGAACTTGATCATAGTAAGTACCAATCTTAAAATGATCAAATTTTGCTTTATCACCTTTACCTTTCCTGCATCATTCAACCATTGAAGTCTATATGGTTAAGGGTGCTTTTATGTAAGAAGCTTCAACTTCTCCAGCATGGCTGACCTTGCTACATTGGTGCAACTCCCTTCATCAATTATGGGGCTGTAGACTTGGTCTTTGACGCAGCCTCTTATGTGAAAGATGCATACTCTTTGATTGGCCTCTTCCTTGATTTACACACTTAGAGCTTTCCTTACCACAAATGCAAAGTCTTCTTCCTTAGGCTCAAGTGTATTTTCCTTTTCATTCTCTAAAAAATGTGTTTCCTCCATGGCATATTCATCTTCAGATGTGATATGTCCATCACCTTTAAGAATTATCACCTTCTTATTTAGCCAATCACTTTAAGTCTCCCTCCTCAGGCTCAAGCAAATCCTCCATGTTAACAAAAGGCACCATTTCCACCTTGTTGGCTACCTCAGGATTAAGACCATTGATGAATCTAGCAATGTTGGCCTACTTATCTTCAATGATTTTGACTCAAGTCAAGGTCATCTCCAAGTCTTTGTGGTAGTCTTCCACAGTCTTTTGGCCTTGCATTAGCTTTTAAAGTTTAAGGTGTTGACCTCTATAGTAGTAGCATGGAACAAACCTCCTTCGCATCAAGGCTTTAAGGGCTCTCCATGTGTGTATGGGCTCTTCCTCATTCCTTTTCCTAGAAGTAACAACCTGGTTCCACTATACAATAGCATAATCAGTGAACTCAATGGTAGCCAATTTAATAATGATGGCAATAAAACATGATCTTAATCTTTTGCTTTTGCTCCAAATATGCATCAGGATCACTCATCCTTTGGAAGAATGGAATGGTAAGCTTGAGAAAGTTGAGATTGTTGTCCTCCATTGTCTCCCTCTTCCTTGGAAGCCCTTGGTCATGCCAAACTCCTTCTTCCTCCTCATGCTCATCTCTCTTTGCACCTCTCATTGGTTGCAAGATGGGGTTGGGTCTCCTTGGTATCATCAAGTCTATGTCCTCAATTATCCCCATGAGTCTATTGAGGGTTTCTTAAAGTTCCCCCATGGTAGGCAGCTCATTAGTCCTCACTTTAATCCTTCTATCCTCTTGCACACTCCGTAAATCAAAGATCCTTAAACACTCACCTTACGTGTTTTACTCAAAAGATGAACACTCAAAACACTTAATTTGTTAGTGAGAATATTGTTGTTTAAAGAGTGCTCAAAAGTTCTAAGAAAACTTTCCTCAAAGCACACAAGAAAATTTGAATTGTTTAAAAACAAATTTTGATACTAAATAAGAGGTGGGCCAAACAAGCTTTAAAAGACTCTAGGGAGCTCTTGCAATTGATGATCACAAGAACCACAAAGAAAAGCTTTTGGCTCAAAACAATAGGTTAGGCTGTGTGGGTGCAAAAAACCAATCACATTGTGCAAGCTTCTTTGCAAAAATTTTTTCCTTTTTTTTTTTTCTTTTTTCTTCTTTTTTAAACCACTTTTTCCTTTACTATTTTTATGCTAAAATTATTTTCTTCTTGAATTTCTTTGTTGCTAATGACAAAAAGTTAATTTTCTTTTCAACCAAGACAAGAAACTATTGAAAACTTGCACAATTTGAAACAACCTTTTGGTACCAAAACTTCCTGAACTTGGATCCTTCTTTTTTTGGTGCTGTATTGACTTTAGAAGCCTGGAAACAATGAAAACAAGAAATATTAATAGGGCTGGACATGAAGCAAAAGGATAAGAAACAAAAGAGAACCAAAGATGCTAGCAAGGTCCAAAAATACACCAAAGAGACTAGGTTTTAAACGTGATTAGAAACAACAAGTATAAGAAAACCAAGAAATACATGTAACTTATGCACCAAGGTAGTCTTCAAAGAACCAAAGAGATTTTTCTCTCAAAATAGCAAATATTATTTCAGTAAATTGCTATGTTTTTCACCCAAATTATGTGCCCACTTGTAGGCTAAAACTAGGGGAAAATAGGCCAAAATTTGGTTGGAAACCCTAAGTCAAAGGAGCTAAAGAAAACCTAGTTAAACTAGAACTATAACACACATTTTGCACATGTTTAATGTGTGCAGTGTATGCCTTTTGTCCTATTGACCTGAATCACTTCCATAGCCTAAAAACATCATAAATAATGTAACTAAATAGGAAATAAAATAAAATAAAGTGCAAATACAAGTTTGGCCCTAAAAACACCAAATTGTCTTCTCGGGTGCACTTAAGGGCTTTTTAGGGCTTTGGTTGTATCTTCAACTTCCATCTTGAATAATTGAGTTACATTGGCTTGAGACATTCTTTTAGGTGTTGAAAAGTGGTCTTGAAACTTCAAGGCTCAAAGATTTAGCTTGTGGAAGAAAATGGCCTATGAAAACTACAAGGGTTCTCCAAAGGTGCACTTGAGGGGTGCCCTTAGTGTTTCTTGTTGTTTGCCTTGCCTAGGTAGTGTAGAATTGAGCACAAATCTTGGCCATCATCTCCATATGATTCTTTGAATGCTCCAATAGCTCCTTGTGAAAGTCCAAGCCTATTCTCCATGAAGAAACTTAAGAAAAAAGCTTGAAGTGCACGAATGAGCTCCTTAGCCTTTTTCCTTGTCATAGGTCCACTAGTTATCTTTAATAGGTTGTTACCCTCCTTAGTTGTGCCTTCCATGCTTATAGCATCCTTGAACCATAAGATATGGCCACTTTTCTTGCATCAGTATACACCTTAATCCCACAATAGATGCATCTATGTAAATTTCAAAAGGTTTATTAGGATTAGGCAGTATTAGTACAGGGGTTAAGGTGAGTTAGTCTTTAAGCTCTATGTGCGCTCCCACACCAACTTGGTAATTGGAGGGAATGCAAAAAAGGACTTGACCTCGGTCTAGGTTACATGAGATGGATGAGTGGATGGTATGAGCCAAGAGTTGTTGAAGTAATGCGACACCTTCATTTCTGGCTTGAGGAAGGAGGTGGCAAAATGGATCTTCTGCTCGGGGTTGTCCTCACTATAATTCCAAGGCAAAACCTACCAGGATATCCTTCTTGTCATTTAATCATAACCACTTCATGATAACCACCATCATGAGGAGGGTTTCTGATCTCAGGGTTGATCCTAAGGTGGTTGTTGATGTTGCTTGGGGCAATATTCACAATCTTCCCTTGAATCGTCACCGTCTTAGCCGAATGGCATTTGGGTTGGGTGGCACTCAAATTGGCATAGAACTCCATCACAAGTGTATGGTGTAGTGCACCATGTCCTCCAAGCTCTCCACTCCACCACCGTTAAGATTTCAGCATTCTCCAGTGCTCTCCAAGATCCAATCCTCTCTCGATGGTGAACTTCCTTTTCACAAAGCCCTAAAATAATTCCTTGGCCTTCTTGTTGACAAAGCAGGGGTACTCCATGGCCAGCTCTTGGGAATGCTCTTCCCGTGTCCTCTTTCCTTTTCCTTTGTCGGCACCCCTCCCTTTAAAAATTCTTGGTGCCATTGTTCTTATACCAAGCAACAACATATATATATATATATAATTCTCATAATTAAAATAAAAGGCACATATAATCAATTAAATATTTCCACCTTCCAAGAAAAAAGTCTACACCATTACACACATCCATAGGCAATCACTTTGGACAAATTATAAACCTCAAGGCATGAATTTATTTAGGCAAACAGGCTTATCATGACCTTG
The DNA here is from genome assembly GCA_005392925.1 of Aquilaria sinensis. Taxonomy (NCBI): domain Eukaryota; kingdom Viridiplantae; phylum Streptophyta; class Magnoliopsida; order Malvales; family Thymelaeaceae; genus Aquilaria; species Aquilaria sinensis. The sequence continues at coordinate 53,096 of SMDT01000491.1, read as the reverse complement.
TAAGATATGGCATACCAATTTCACGAAGCTATCGACATTAACAATTGTGCATCTACGCAAGAATGAAACTTTAAACCATCATCTATGCACTACCTAGATTTTACTTATATCAATATGTACAGCCAACTAAGCACACATGTGAAAAGGTAAGTCCATGAACATGCTATGAACAAAACAAGTCATGATGGCATAGCAAAAGTTCCATGATTTTCCCATAATCAAACAAGCATCCGGGTGCAAATGGAAGGTTTAATCACATACTATGCAATACCTAGATGCAATAGAAGCAAAGAACCAATGCAAAGAATACTCACACAAAGCTACATTATGCTTCCAAGACCCATATGGTGAAATAACTCAAATTCATGTTCTTGAGTTTTCGGGAAACTTGCAAGCTCAAATTTTTACAATTTAGCTCAAATTACTCATAATTTTTTTTAAACCCATTCAATTAGAAATGGAATCAAGCTATTGCAACATCCACAACATCAAGAACACGCATCAAACAAGATTCACCATTGAAATTTAGTGGGTCTCCATGGGTGCTATTTTCAAGCTATGATTTTGGTGTAAAAATGTTGTTTCTATGCACATAATTACTTCCTCATCAACTTACTTATCAATAGCAAGCATGTAATCAATCAAAAACATCAGAAATCGCCACTTTTGCCCACATTCACATATACCCCAAACCACATAATTTCACCAATTTCAAGTAAGAAAATTGAAGAGAGAATGATGAAAATCATTTACTTGATCCTTGTTTGTGCAAAAATGACAAGAAAATTGACCCGTGGAGTTCACAGAAAGACTAGGGTTTGAAGGTGGAAGGGTTTAGAAAAGATGAGTGTTGTGTGTGTATAGGGGAATTGGGGGAAAAAAGGGTTTAAAGTTGCGTTTCATGTGTCTGGCGCCTAGGCACTAGGAGTGGCATCCCTGGTGCCTAGGCACCTAGAGAATTTTATCCCCTGTGTGTTTTTTTGCCCCCTGGGGCCTAGACACCGAGCGGCGCTGCAGCGCCCACGCTTGGGCAAAAACTTCTTTTTCAGCCTGCAATTTTATATTTTGTTCAATCTTACCATCAAGTTTACCTTTTACCAAAATTCATGCACGAAAAATTTCCAAATTGTTGATTCTTTCACTCTTCTTTCCACCTACAAAAATCATAAAATTGCTTCCCATTATTCAAGATAGAAATGCAACTACTCTTAATTGAATAAAACACTATCTAAATGCAAATAACATATTGGGGTGCCTCTCAAAAAGTGCTAAATTTAACATCTTTAGCTAGACGACTTCCCTTTTTATGATGATTCAAGTGGTTGGGTCCGGCAAGCGAAGCTTGTCAAATATTTGAGGTTTCTTTCCATAGCAATGTTCTAATCTTTTCCCATTCACTTGAAATGTTCTTCCATGATCCATCCTCAACTTAATAGCTCCATAAGGCGAGACCTTTTCCACCACAAATGAGCCTAACCATCCTGATTTTAATTTGCCCAAAAATAACTTGAGCCTTGAATTGAATAATAGCACCTTTTGACCAAGAGCAAATTCTCTCCTCATAATGAGCTTGCTATGCCATATCTTTGTCTTCTCCTTATACAATTTTTCACTCTCATAAGCCTCTTGATGAAACTCATCAAGTTCATTCAATTGGAGAAGTCACTTTTCACAAGCTTCCTCCAAATCAAAGTTGAGCTTCTTGATTGCCTACTATGCACGATGTTCATGCTCCACCGATAAGTGACAAGGCTTGCCAAACACAAGCTTATAAGGAGACATTCCGATCGGTGTCTGGTAGGCAGTCCGATAAACCTAAAGAGCATCATCCAACCTCTTTGCCCAATCCTTTCTTGTTCCATTGACCATCTTCTCAAGAATTTGCTTGACTTCTTTGTTGGCAACCTCTGCTTGGCCATTTGATTATGAGTTATAAGGAAGAGCCATCTTGTGTCTCACACCATACTTGGTCATCAATTGTGCAAATAGCTTGTTGCAAAAATGAGACCCTCCATCACTCACTATGGCTCTTAGAGTACCAAAGTAGGAGAATATATTCTTTTGGAGAAATTTGACCACTACCTTGGCATCATTTATAGGTGTGGCAATGGCTTCAACCCACTTAGAGATGTAATCCACCACTAATAATATATAAGAGCAACCAAAGGAAGGTGGGAACGGTCCCATGAAGTCGATACCCCACACATCAAATATCTCAACCTCCAAAATATTAGTAAGTGACAACTCATGTCTTCTAAAGATATTTTCCACTTTTTCACAATTGTCACAAGGCTTCACAAAAGCATAGCAATCTTTGGAAATAGAAGGCCAATAAAAACCCGATTGGAGTACCTTAGCAGCGGTTCTTGTTGGTCGAAAATGCCCACCATAAGGAGATGAATGGCAATGATGAATGATATCCGACACTTCTTCCTTAGGAACGCACCTCTTAATGACTTGGTCGACACACCTCTTAAATAACAAAGGCTCATCCCACAAATAGTATTTCACATCCACTAAGAACTTTTTCTTTTGTTGGGAACTCAACTCTAGAGGTAATACTCCACACACCAAATAATTCACATAATTGGCAAACCAAGGAGTGCTCGCTTTTACCTTTAAAAGTTGTTCATCCAGGAATGACTCTTTGATGGGTAATGAATGTTGCTTCTTCTCCAACTCAAGTCTTGAAATGTGATCCGCCACTACATTCTCACTTCCTTTCTTGTCTCTAATCTCAACATTGAACTCTTGTAGAAGAAAAATCCATCGAATCAACCTTGGTTTAGTGTCCTTCTTGGTGAAGAGTTACCGAATAGCCAAATGGTTGGTGAACACTATGCTTTTGTGCCAAGGATGTATTACCAAAATTTATCAAGAGAAAACACCATTGCTAACATTTCTTTCTTTGTGGTGGTGTAGTTTGGTTGCGCCGGGTCCAAGGTCTTGCTTGCATAGTAAATGGCCCAAAATATCTTTTCGCTTCTTTGGCCAAGCACCACTCCCACCGCAAAGTCACTTGCATCACACATAATCTCAAATGGTTGACTCCAATCTGGTGAGACAACAATGGGTGTTTCCACAAGCTTCTTTTTAATCAACTCAAATGCCTCCAAGCAATAATTATCGAACTCAAACTTAGTATCCTTCTCCAATAATGAACAAAGAGGCTACACAATCTTGGAGAAATCCTTAATGAATCTTTTATAAAATCTCATATGTCCAAGGAAGCTTCTCACACCTTTCACATTCTTTGGTGGAGGCAATTTTTCTATGGCCATAAATTTTGCTTTATCTACCTTAATACCCTTGGAACAAAGATTGTTTCCAAGAACAATGCTGGATTTTACCATAAAGTGGCACTTCTCCCAATTAAGAGCAAAGTTGGTTTCTTCACATCTCTTTAATGCCTTCACTAAATTTCCTAAACAATCATCAAAGGAAGAGCCAAAAACTGAGAAGTCATCCACGAATACATCCATAATCTTCTCTACCATATCGGCAAAGATGGCCATCATTGCGTAACCCAAATGGCATACTCCTTAATACATAAATGCCATAAGGACAAGTGAAGGTTGTCTTTTCTTGGTCCTCCAGTGCAATGGCTATTTGGTTGTACCTGGAATACCGATTAAAAAAATAATAGAATTCATGACTAGCCAACCTATCTAACATTTGATCAATGAAAGGTAAAGGGAAATGGTCTTTTCTTGTGGCCTTGTTGAGCTTTCGGTAGTCCATACACTCCCTCCAACCGGTGATGATTCTAGTGGCAATGATATCCAAGTTTTGCTCCGTCACTATGGTTATCCCTCCTTTCTTAGGTACTACTTGAACGGGCCTAATACATTGGCTATCAAATATAGGATAAATTATACCGGCATTCAAGAGTTTCAAAATCTCCACCCTTACAATTTCTTTCATGGCGGGCTTTAACCTTCTTTGGTGCTTAACCAAGGGTGCGTATATGTCTTCCATTCTAATCTTATGCATGCAAATAAAAGGGCTAATACCCTTAACATCACTAATAGACCATGCAAGTGCATCTTTGTGCTCCCTTAGTACCTTTAACAACTTTTCTTCCTCCAACAAAGTTAAGCATGAAGTGATAATCATCGGATAAGAATTACCAGGACCCAAGAACACATATTTCAAATCACTAGACAACACTTTCAAATCCAACTTTGGTGCACCTTTTTCATTTACACCAAGCAAGCAAAAATTCTCACATGTATTCACCAAAGTCCTATCATCCACTAATGCATTCAAAGCAATAGACATATCATCAACATCATTCCCAATAGCATCATAATAACTCAACAAAGTCATCAAGAGTGAATCATCATATATAAATTCTTTCTTCACTTCAGCAATGCAAGTATCCACCACATCAAAGAGGAAACAACCACTAACCAAATCTGGAGCTTTAATAGCTTGGGAGATATTAAAGTCCATGCTTTCTTCATTAACCCTCAATGTTAACTTGCCTTGCTCAACATTAATCAATGCCTTGCCAATAGCCTAGAAAGGTCTTCCAAGGATTAAAAGAATGTCCCAGCCCTCCCCCATATCAAGTACAACAAAATCCACCGGAAAAACAAATTTTCCAACCTTCACAAGCACATCCTCCACCACTCTTCTTGGATACGTCAATGATCGATTGGTGATGGCCTACGGTGGCCTCATCGTGTGTCATTGTAAGAGCAGAGAGTGCTTCTGATGGAGGAGAATACTTTGAGAGGAAATTCTGCAGTGGAGGATACCTGAAACGCTTTTTTAGAAAAACACAGGTTAGGAGGTCCCCGGTGTAAATTCCCGGGGAGGAACCTCCGACGCCCAAGTCAGTATTTTCAAGTAACTAGATTATGTGCTCTTTTGTGTATTCAAAGAGAACTTTTTATCTCACCCCTTTTTAGAATGCTTTCTGGGTATTTTATACAGGAGGCGTGCAGAAGCCATTTCCCTCTAGAGGCCGTCCCAGATTATGACACGTGTACGGCGGACTGCGATCCCTGCTTTTTCGGGAGCGAAGGGATGTGTATCTCAGTGAAAGTCGCTGGTTTGACAGCCTAGTCATTCCGAGGGCGTCATATCGAGGCATCCCTCTGATGGCGTGTCCCAGTGATAGCGTGTCAAAATGTATTTGGGAGATGACTTTATGGGGAGGTGTCAGAGGCTCCTTAAATGCTTCGTTCGTACCTTCCGAGGTTACTCTAACGTCTCGGGGCATATGTTTCCCGAGGATGGTTCCCCAGAGGGGTACTTCTGTTTCCGAAGAAGGTTCGACCTTTCTACCGAGGTTGGTCCTGTCATTGCCTGACGGAGCGAATTCCCTATACTAGGCCAGAGGGATCGTGTGTCCTTTTGACCTCGGCTGGTAGTTTCCCTCGCCGAAGTCAGTACTCCGCCAAGTTTGGGAGCTCGGCCGTTGATGGGTACCTCGGCTATCACATGCCCCATCCCGGAAAGCCAGAGCAGGGGCTTCGGCTCTGTTTCCGAGAAGGTCTCTTTGCCGATCTGGCAGCTAAATCCTTTCTTAGGAATTGGTCTCGCTTCAGAAGTTGCTTACTCGGAGCCGAGGTACCCTCTCTAGTTTTCTGGGCATCCTCGGAATGTTTGTTACTTTTTTCTTTCTGCCTTTTCTGCCACGGATCTGTGAATCGTCGCGTCCTTTGGTCAGGCGTGTCAGTCATTAGTGACCGTGCCTGGGTTTTCACGATGCTAGGGGGACGTACCCTGATTCCTCGCGCTGTGTGACACGTGTATGCCGCCGGATGGTGGGGCAGTTATGCTGGTTACGTCAGCTGCACCCCTTCGCCTTCTAGGAGCAATAATGAGGCGGTTTCTTTTTTAAAGTATGATTATGACGACGCTTCGCTTATCCTCCTTTGGTCTATATAAGTTTCTTCCGTTCTATTTTTCCTCTTTCTTTTACTTTAGCTCTTGTCTGTTCCAGAGCCTTTTCTTGCTCCTTTCCCTTTTTCCGGCGGTGATTCTTGCGGCAGCGTGACCTCCGGCGATTCCTTGCAGCGGCGTTTCTCAGCCCAGGCTTTGGTGGGTGCCCCTTTTTGTGGTTTTGTTGTTGTTCCCCCCCCCCTTTTTTTCTCAAAGTCATCTCTCTTTTCTTATTTTTTGAAAAATGTCGAATCTGACTCCATTGAATCTGATCCCTTTGATGACTGTGCGCCCTCTTTCTGCAAACCTTGCTTCCCTTGAAGCTTATCCTTGCTCCACTACCCCGGAAAAGATGAAAAACTGGGTGGCCAAGTACTACCTCCCTTCTTATATCACGCCAAGGTTACCCCTCCCGGGATCTTATGGGTACGCAGCTTCTCCGGGGGAGGTTACCGTTTACCGAGCTCAACTAAAAGCCGGTCTTTGGTATCCCCCTCATCACATGATATGTGGATTCTGTGATTTTCACGGCATTGCCATGAACCAACTCACCCCAAATTCCTACTCTTACTTCAATGCCTTCCTCTGCATGTGCGGGGTGTTCGGCATAAAGCCCCGCTTCACCTTCTTCATGCAATACTATAAACTCCATCCGGTCCCGAAGGGTGGTTTTTACTACCTCCTTCCTCGAAGGTCCAGGAGCAAGAAGTTCATGTTTACCTTTGATAATAAGGACAGTTGGCGAGGGTGGCAGAAGCAGTTTTTCTTTTTGCGGGTTCCCGAGTCTTGGGGCCCCGTGCCTATTAGATGGGCCTCAGGAACATTAGAGGCCGTCCCAGATTATGACACGTGTACGGCGGGCTGTGATCCCTACTTTTTCGGGAGTGAAGGGACGTGTATCTCAGCGAAAGTCGCTGGTCTGACAGCCTAGTCATTCCGAGGGCGTCATATCGAGGCGTCCCTCTGATGGCGTGTCCCAGTGATAGCGTGTCAAAATGTATTTGGGAGAGGACTTTATGGGGAGGTGTCAGAGGCTCCTTAAATGCTTCATTCGTACCTTCCGAGGTTACTCTAACGTCTCAGGGCATATGTTTCCCGAGGATGGTTCCCTCGAGGGGTACTTCTGTTTCCGAAGAGGGTTCGACCTTTCTACCGAGGCTGGTCCTGTCATTGCCTGACGGAGCAAATTCCCTATACTAGGCCAGAGGGATCGTGTGTCCTTTTGACCTCGGCTGGTAGTTTCCCTCGCCGAAGTCAGTACTCCGCCAAGTTTGGGAGCTCGACCGTTGATGGGCACCTCAGCTATCAATTGGCAAGTTGAAGACATACGGTAGATGGCTTAACTTCACCCAACTCCAATTTCCTAAAAAATGACAATGGCATAAGATTAATGCTTGCACCAAGATCACACAATGTCATATTGTAAGAAGATTGGACAATAGAGCAAGCTACTACAAAACTTCCCGGCTCTTTGAGCTTTTGAGGAAGCTTCATTTGGAAAACCGCATTACACTCTTCACTAAGCTTGATGGTCTCATAATCTTCAAATTTTCTCTTCTTGGCAATGATGTCCTTTAAGAATTTGGCATAGTTGGGCATTTGAGTCAATTCTTCCAAGAGAGGAACATTTATGTGAAGCTTCTTGAAAGTCTCCAATAATTTCCCATATTGCTCCTCAAGCTTCTTCTTTTGAAATTTTATGGGAATGGCAATGGTGGGTTGGGTGTGGCTTGTTGAACCTTGGATGGTTGCTCTTAAGGCATCTCCACCACTTTTTCCTTTTCCATTTGCTCTTCATTCTCAACCATAGGAGTGACTTGAAAAGGTCTATTCTTGTATGGATCTTCAAGTTGCTTACCTCTTCTAAGTGTGATGGCTTGACAATGTTCTCTTGGATTTATTTCAGTGTCATTAGGAAATTTCCCATTTTGAGATGTCTTCATCGCCAAAGCCAATTGCCCAATTTGATTCTCCATGTTCTTGATGCTTGCACTCACATTTGCCTCCATACAAGCAAAGTTAGTGCTCAAGCTAGCCATCTTGGCTTCATTCTTCTCCATTTTATCTCTTGTCTCTTTCATGAATTGCAACATAATTTCTTCCACAGAAGGCTTCTTCTCCATTAGGACTTGGTTGAAACTGGAAGGTGGTGGTGGTTGTTGCACATTCCTTGTGTTGTCATAAGAGAAATTTCCATGGTTCCTCTAACTTGGGTTATATTAATTTCCCATTTAGTTGCCTTTAAACCCAAAATTCCAATTATCGATGAAATTTGCTTCTTCAAGCTCCATATACGTATGTCCACCATATATGTTGGAGGAAGAGACGGCGACTTGCTCAATGGTTGGCTCTTTTTTGTTGGTCAACTTGGATACTTGATTCATAAGAGAAGCCATTTCTGCCGACAAAGCAGTCAATTGATCAACCTTAAGTACCCCTCTTTTTAGTTGAACTCTTTCTCCTGGCTATTGCTCCCCATTTAGTGCCAATTGCTCTAGAGTTTGGAAAGCATCACTAGTGGTCTTTGTGTTAGTGTTGTGCCCAAAAGCCAATCATGAGATGATTATATTCTTGCACATTGAGTCATGATATTTTATTAAGGCATTAATCCAGCAATTATGTTTGTTGTTTTGTTCCTGCGTAACTTAACAAACATAATTGTAACCCTAGAATAATGATATTCTTAAAAGTCCCTGGTCTAGTATTATTGTGGAGCGGGTTGCAATAATACATAACGACTAGCATACGTGGTGACTAATATGAGATATGTAGTCTACATATGGGTACAAGTTGGAGAACTTGTGTACTGGACCGACCCACCATGAGAACACTACATGGATTGTTATATGAGTGTCATAAGTGATTCCCATAGTGATCAGGGTATATGTAGTCCTTCGACCTAAGATCATCAAGGTTCCCTACATGTGAGTCACATACTTTGATACTTTCCTTTGTTGCTCGTAACTGAGTGAACTTGAAGGAGGTCATAGGGTATGTCACATATCATGCGGAGGGATTTGTATGATCAAGATGGGATTTGTCCCTCCTTTGTAACGGGAGCGATATCTTCGGGCCCCTTGATAGAGTGAGACTTAGAAAATGCATGGCCATGCTCGGATGAGTTGATATGCGATATCAATGTCATCAGTTTAAGTTAGTCTACTCGGTAATCAAGAAACCAAAGATTGGGCTATACGAGAGTGACACATTCAATGTCTCGTGCTTAGTCTTGATATCTTGGACAAAGGGACAATGGCATATATCGGTGATGATCATAAAGGTATAGTCGAATCATCGACAATCTTGTCACTTGGGTAGCAATGATGTGTTGCTAGACACCGCTCATTGCTTATGATCATAAATGTGATTTATGATCATTGCCAACGTGATAAGAGCCTATTGGGTCGCACACATAGAGCAATTTGGATCATTAGAGTGCATGGGCTAATTATTTGGGTTATGGTTTCACTTTAATTTCGTATTAATAATGGGCCCAAGAGTTGAGCCATTATTAAGCCCGAAATTAAATCCTAATTGGATTAGGGCTTTGAAACCCATTAGGCCTGGAAGTTGAGTCTCACTATAAATACAACTTTTAAGTGAGAAATTCGTAGGTCTCCTTGCCCTAGCCTACCAAAAGGACAGTCGCACTATTCTCTTGCAATTCCTTGGAGGACGCAAGCTAGCACTGCGAGCGCAAGAGAAACGCATCTGCCGGGATGTGGTGGAAGCGTGGTGATCCCGAGAGGCTCGTGTGGATACCATAGAAAGCTTGAACATGTCAATTGTTCAGGTTTTGTGATTCGACTCTACAGTTGAGTGAGAGATCTCAATCGAAAATTAGGTATGAAAATTTTTGAACACCCGGTTTACCCTGTTTCACTTGGATCCTGGAGGGTTTCAGTTAAATTCCGCTGCGCTGTTTGGCTCCCGAAACCGAACACTTTGACATAAAAAATCCACTGGCCAAAGCATCAATCATAAATATTGAAGAGGGTACCAAGCCTTCATAGAAAAGTTGGATTTGTTGCCAATCCAATAATCCATGTTGCGGGAACTTCCTAAGCAACTCCTTGAATCTCTCCCAAGCCTTCGAAATGGACTCCATCTCATGTTGCTTGAATGTCACAATTGAAGTTCTCAAGTGGGTGGCCTTGGATGGAGGGAAAGACTTGCTCAAGAATTTTGTATCCATTTCATTCCATGTAACAATGCTTCCCAGTTGAAGTGATTGATACCATCCTTTAGCCTTGTCTTGGAGTGAGAAAGGAAACAATTAGAGTCTAATAGCATCGATGGAGACTCCATTAGCCTTGAATGTGTCACAAGCTTCCAAGAAGTCTGCTATGTGAGTGTTAGGATACTTTGAAGCCAAGCCTCCAAATTCATTTTTTTGGATGAGATAGATCAAGGTGTGCTTCAACTCAAAGTTATTGGCTTGAGCCGGTGGCCTCACAATACCTGAATAATTCTCCATCACCAAAGGTCGAATGTACTCCCTAATAAGCCTTTGTGGCTCTCTTGGATAGACTCTATCTTGATGATCCATCCCTCTATTTCCTCCATTGCCACCATTATACCCATTGCCACTGAGATTATCACCTCCACCTTCCATGGATGTAAAGGTGGAGCTTGACTCTCCCACGTGTGATGTTGCTCCAAGCTTTCTAAGATGCTTTTTGATCTCCATAATGAATGGCAACAAAGTAGAGTGTCGGGAATGGGTCATACACCAATGGTACCTATCAAAGAAATATCCAAGTACAAAGGCAATAAATAAATAAAGAAATAAAAGTCTAGTCTAAAGTCAATCTCCTAGCAATGATATTGAACAATTTAATGCAATCAATCTCCAACAACGACACCAAAAACTTGTAGTAAAATTTTGAAACCACTATCCACAAGTGCATGAATCACATGTAGATAGGGTGAATGGGTATCGTTCCTACGAAGATTGATCGATTTACTTGCCAAGTATCACTACTTTAAGCTAACTCTAGCTAAACAATCATGGCTGAATGATAAAGTAGGCAAATCAACAAGTGACTAAGACTAACTAATTGAAACACTGTTGCCCTAGAATGCAAGAATGCAATATAAATTTGAGATTTTATCAAATTATAAAAGGGCACTTCCTATGCGTTCACTACTTGTTTTGAGTAAGTGGTGAATTCAAGTTTGTGAGTTAGTTTCCAAAGCATGTTGGTAAAGTTGCTCAATTGAATTCTTATTTTTCCAAGTGAAAGAATTAATCTCTCTAACCTAAACTTAATAAGGATTTCCATTCGATTACAAGTTTAGAAGAAGCCATTAAAGCTCAATGTACCTTCACCTAATGACTTAGACTAATTTTCCAATAAGCCCATAGCCATTAAATTCTTCTTCTAGGTCCAATAGCTTCTAATCTTTTCCAAGAGTTTAGAGGTAATTTATGATGCAACTAATTGTGGCCATCAACTAGCTAACACAATAATAAGCTCAAGAAAAGAGTAAACAAACATTTAGTGGAAAACTAACGTCACATAACCATGAATTCATCCAACATAATCAATCAAAGTAGTTACATTCATAGAAAGTGATAAAGAAGACTACTGCATAACTAAATAAACAATAATCATGAAAATAAACATTATATCATCCATTAGAAACTACAAGGAAGATAAAAGAATAAACCCAAGATAACTAGAAGAGCCTGTCTCCAAGGTCTTCAAGCAAGCCCCTTGAGTACTCCAAGCAATCTCCAAGTTAGCTCCAATGGTGACCAAGAAAAACCAATAATACTAACAATGGTGGTTATGGAAAAAACTAGTTCTAGGATGAGAATATGAAGATGAAGATGAGTTCTTTTGCTAGGTTTCAGGTTTTTCTACTCTTGGAGATGTCCTTTTCACCTCAGCAACCCATTTGGATAGAAACCCTTGCCCAATAGCGAGCTTGAGTTCAAAATTGAGGTGGGGAACCACTTTCCTGGGCACAGGGGTGCCTAGGCCTCAAGAGGGGGTGTTCAGCACCTAAGCGTCAAGGCTCGAGGGTGCCTGGGGCCTAGCCTTCCAGAGTGCAATTTTCAGGCAACCACCTTTTGAACTGTGGCACCTAGGCCTCACTCTTTGGGCCTAGGCCTCACAATTATAAATCCGCTTTGACTTTCACATGTCCATTTTCGTTATGCTCATGCTGGTATCATTCCAATGCTACGATCCGCTTCTCCAACCTACAAAATGAAGGATTAAAGCAATAATCAGCAAAAAATGTTAAGTGGTGAGATAGAAAATTGTAGTCAAAGTTGACAAAAACTAAACATGTTTGACCACAAAATTAACATTTATCAACGGTGCTACATGGAGCTGATGATGCCACACTTTATAAATGCTTTGAAATAACCCTATCTAGGCCTGCTATAGCTTGGTATAACTGTTTGGCACCTGGGATGATTACTACATTCTAAGAGTTGTCTATAGCATTGACTCAGCAATTCATTAGAAGTAGGCTGATGGTGAAAATGCCCGTTCAAATGTTTGATATAGACTAAAAGAACAGGGAAACCATTCGTGACTATGTTAAAAAATTTAACTTCGAGGACCTCAGTGTCCTAGATTTTCATCCAAAAATTTGAATCTTGGAAATGATCAGAGGGCTCTCAAAAGAGAATCCTAGTTATTCTACTAATTCTCAAAAGACACCCTAAAAATGCTTGGGGAATTCTACTGAAGGGCCGAACGACATATGACGGTCGAAGAGTTGTGAATGGCGGGTTCGAAGATGGACCATCAATTGCCTGAAGGACAAAATCTATAACCTTGGTGCCAAGATGAAGGAGGAGGATGGCCTTGGAAAAACCGAGGTAAGAAGCCAATAACGTTCACTCCTTTGAACACAACAAGATTTAATATCTTGATGGCTTTGGAAAAGGAAGTAGCACTAATCCAAGGCCTGAAACCTATGACTTCGGACAACAAGGAGAATATGAAAATGTATTTTCAATTTCACAGAGATCATGGGCATGACATTGAAGATTGATTCTAATTAAGGAAATACATTGAGTCTCGAGTCAAACAAGGACAACTTCATTGATGCCCATGTATTCCTTTGCTAAAGTCTCAAGAGAAAAAAGAAGAAGAGAGGAACAGTGAAGATGAAGAGTACGAATTTGACAAACATCGTACCAACCAAAGTCCCGGGAGACATCTGCCTCCTGCAGTTGAAGTCATCCAAACGATTACCATAGGTATGCCTCCGATAAAAAGGAATAAGAAGGTAAGGGAAATAGCCTTCCTGGAATATGACAGTTCTGCAAACAAGCTTACAGGAAAAGGTGGCTTAGTGGTGAAATTTTTCCATGATGGCCGTTTTTTTATCACTGCCAAAATTAAGAACTGGGATGTTAAAACGGGACTTTTTGATGATGGCTCAAATGCTTATGTTATATTCACTCATCTGTTTCCAAGTTTAGGCAATTCTAAAGATGGGCTCCACCCCATGACTTTGCCAATGTTTGGGGTTAGGCAAGGGGAGCTCCCAGCCTTATGATGGATTAATCTACCTTTGACGTTAAAAGGGACTTCAGAAAAAATGGAGAACCCATCCTTTGCCCCAACAATGACAAAATTCAATGTTATAAATGTCCCCTCATCTTACAATGCCATCCGTAAACAACAAACTTAGGGCAACCACCACGTGAAGACCGATGTGAAGTATATAACGGTTACCTTTGAAGCAAAGTAAAAAGACACAAAGATACTTACTGACCAAGCCAAGGTGAAAAGAATGTTTGTTTGTCAAGCCCCAAATCACCCCTACCCAAACCCCTTAGGAGATTAATACACATTTTAGTTCTTTAGGGTGGATTAGAGCAAGACAACTAGGATGCTTAACCCCAAATTTAATTATTAGCAAGGTAACACTTAGGTGAAAGTTACTAATTAGATTCATTGCATGAGGTCCTACTAGAATTCTAGTTTAATAGGTTAAATGGTGAATTTAACATGTTAGACTATGAGTTTTTATGAGTTCACCCAGGTAGACTTACCTTGGCGCCTATAATGTACATATAGGGTGCATATAACTAAGCCTAGAATGCATTAAATTGAATTATCCTTATTTCCATAAAATGTGTAGGTGCATTTTCGTTTGTGTGTATATGTGTTGGTGTGCTTAGGAGGTTCATCATGCATTTATACTTTTATACACACATTCTAGGTTTCATTCATACAACCATGCATGCATTTTTCTAGCTCATTACACTTAATGCTTAAAAGGCTTACCTAAGTCTAATATGTACAACTAAGGCACATGTCATGCACTACTCTAAGTTCCTATGCCATACAGATATGTACATGCATTTACAAGTTCAAAATTTTGAATCCTAGGAACTACATGGCCAAAATTGTATACATCAAAAGTTGTACTACTTAGATAACATGCATGCTACATAGCATGGGCTTTAACGGTTTCAATGCCCACGGTCACTTTATCTTCCACGTTTATTTGGGACCTAGGAAAAAGTTGTCTTATTATCCTCCTAGTCTTTGGCCACATTAGGGTGGATCCAAAAGCAACTAGACCCACTGCAACCATCAAAGCCTACAATTCATTTTGCAACCATTAGTCCAAAAACATGAACTTTTCAATCTTTCTTTCATAAGCCAAAAAACTCGAGGCATACCTCCTTGTACATAAACCTCTAAAAAGGTTTCTTAGCATCTATTCCTCTACTTCTTTACTTGGAATGGGCAGAAATAGGGTGTGAGTACAAAAGTACTTAGTAAGAGTTCAATACGGCACCTAGGGCCTACACAATGTTCAAAATATTGTCCTATACATAAACTTCTTATTCCTCATTCTAACCTGCAACAAAAGATAAAGAAACACAAAAAGGACAAGACATAACATAATACAAGATAAATATATATGCAATTTATTAGTTAGCACACGCAAACAATAAAAAAAGCTTGAAAAACCTACACACCACATACACGATTTCACTTAGACTTAGCAAGCATTGTTCCCTGAATTTGGCATGTGATTACCTTGGGTTAGAATCAAATTAACATGGAGCTCTAGATAAATGAACAAGTTTGGCCATACTTGATCAGAAACCCTAATGCTTGCCATATGTAAACTAGCTAGCTCACCATTATGCCTTAGCACACATAGCCCATTAACATAGCTCCTAGGATCATTCAGCCATGGCCATCACTTAAGGCAGCATCTCTCTTATCAAAATCTAGGAGAAGAAGCTTCATTTGAACCTTTACCTAGCTTGGAATTTTGTAGCAAAGAAGCAAGAAACCTTCAAAGTTCCACACGCACCACCATGGCTTATCTATAAGCCACCATGTTCGGTTTAGTGCTTTTTTCTTCTTTTTTTTTGTTTCCAACTTGTTTCTTTGTTTTCTAGGACACTTTGCACTAATTTTATAATGTTAGAAGTAGTATTAAATGGGAAATAAGCTACCTTTAGTCATACACAAGTCCAATCTATAGAGTTTTGGCCGAATTGGCCTTGGCGGCGAAGTTAATTTGACGATTATTTGGTCCAACTCTTCATAAGCCACTTAAATCATTTTGATTATTTCATTCACCTATTTAAATCCCTTGGTGGTGCATTTTTTGACCACCTATTCTACTATTTAATTCAGCCAATTGAGTCACCAAACTTCCATGTGAACTTGGATCACCATAGGTTTACTTAAGAGCCCTTTGGTGCACACTAAAGTGCCTCAACTTTTCTTGTGTACTTTTCACTTTTCTTTGCCCTCCACTATAGTCCACATCTTCATTTTAATCTTAAGCATCAATTTTACACAATTCCTTTAAGGTACTTGACTTTAAAGCCTCTACAATTACATGAATGCGCACAAAGTATGCTTAAGAGCTATCATGTGTCTTTCCTTGCTATCCTTGAGTTCTTAGACCTTCTTCCTTCAAATACAGGATCCTTATTCTAAAGCCTACCTTGTCACTTCATTTTAGCCATCTTTGGCTCACAAATGTGACACTTTGCTTCATATCCCACTTAGGTGCACTTAGGACACCCTTAGAGCACCCTATGGGCACTTGCCATTTTTATGGTCCTGGCCTTCACCTTTATGACTTGTTTTACTTACATACACATCCCAGGTACATTTTATTCATAGCCCATGGCCTATACAAGTCACAGGCATGACATTCTCTTCCTCTTAAAGAATTTGGTCCTCCAAATTCTTAAATAACTTAGGAAGTACCTTTGGGTATCTTTTAAGCATTTCAATTTTAGCTTCCCATATGGCATCTTGCTTAGAATGGTGAGTCCATTAAATCTTTACCATGACTATCCATCTATTTTACTTAGCTTCCTTACATCTTTAGTTAGAACATTTCTAAGCTCATCTTTATAAGTAAAGTTGGGTGTCACTGGGATGTCAGAAGTTGGTATGGGCTATGTGGGTTACATAGGTATTTCTTAACTATAATAACATGGAAAGTATCATGCATATGACCCAACTTTGAAGGTAAGTCCAGCTTAGAAGCCACATTAATAATTCTAGCCAACACCTGAAATGGCCCAATGTATCTAGGAGCCAATTTACCTTTCTTACCAAATCTCATGACTCCCTTCATTGTGGATACTTTAATCCATCCATAATCCCCTATTTGAAATTCTTGGTCTCTTCATTTCTTTTAATTGGCATAAGCTTCTTCTTAATTGTTGGTAGCCTTGATTCTTTCTTAGATCATTTTGATCTTTTCAGTGGATCAGTTTTGGTCCTATTTCAATCTTATCCTTAGGGTTTTGCCAATAATGAGGGGTTATGCACCTTCTTTGATACAATGCTTCATAAGGTTCCATCTTTATCACTGAGTGATAACTATTGTTATATGAGAATTTTATCAAAGGTAATAGTTAATCCTATTCTCCTATAAAATCCAACACACAGCACCTGAGCATATCCTCAAGAACGTGTATAATTCTCTCTTTTTACCCATATATTTGAGGATGATAGGCTAAACTCAGCTTCAATTGAGTGCCTAATGCTTTTTGTAATGACCTCCAAAATATTGATGCAAAGCTGGGGTCTCTATCTAAAACTTTCCCATATTTTGGTGCATCTTCATAGTTCTAGGTATATGCTTATTTTACTATAATGAGCTTCTTTCAAAATTTGTTCTATTAAATTATACCTTTTGGGTACATAGATCCTATCTTGGAAAGACAACAATTCTTACTTATAAGAGAACCCTTAGAATAGTTTCCTATGTCTCTGGCTAGATATTCTAGTATGATCTGTATCTTGCTGTTATGTTGTCTGTATTTCTTTCTTCCATGTTGATTCAATGGTTATTACCCTCAATTGACCTTTTCCCATTCTAGCTACTTGTTAGCTAAACAAGCCAGGCTATTAAGGTCACCCTATTCTTCTTCTCCTCCATGTCTTAAGATACTTGTATATTTCGTGTTCAGGGCATCAGCCATTTTGTTGGCTTTGCCTTCTGTGTACTTAATAGTATAATCAAAATCCTTCAAGCATTCAATGCATCTTTTTCACCTTATAATCAACTCTTTCTGAGTGAAAAGGCACTTGAGACTTTCGTGATAAGTGAAGATTTGAAACTTATTACCTAATAGGTAATGTCTCCAAAATTTTAGGGTAAAGCTCATAGTTGCAAGTTCTAAGTCATGAACTAGGTAGTTCTTCTCATACGGTCTTAGTTGCCTTTAATATGAACCCGATTGGTATAAAGACTATGAAACATGCCAAGATGCTAGCAAGCTCTACAAATAGACCAAAGAGACTGGATTTTAAACCCCCACCCCTAATGAACTTGTGATTAGAGGCAAGAAGTATAAGAAAACCAAAGAACACAAGTAACTTATGTACTAAGGTAGTCTTCAAAGAACCAAAGAGAATTTCCTCCCAAAATAGCAATATTATTTTGGTAAAGAGCTATGTTTTTCACCCAGAATATGTGCCTATTTATATGCTAAAACTAGGGCAAAAAGTAGGCCAAAATTTGGCTGGAAACTCTAATCCAAAAGAGCTAAAGAAAACCTAGTCAAACTAGAACTCGAACACACATTTTGCACATGTTTAATGTGTACAACTTATGCATCTTGTCCTATGTGACCTGAATCACTTCCATAGCCTAAATAACATCCTGAATAATTTAAATATATAGTAAATTAAATAAAATAAAGTGCAAATACAAGTTTGGCCCTAAAAACCCCAAAATAGTTTTCAGGCGCACTTATGGGCTCCTTAGGGATTTTGCTTGTATCTTCAACTTTTAGCTTAAATAATTGAGTTCCATTAGCTTGAGACCTTCTTTAAGATGTTGAAAAGTGGTCTTGAAACTTTATGGATCAAAGATGTAGATTGTGGAAGAAAATGGCCCATGAACACTTCAAGGGGGCTCAAGAGGTGCACTTGAGGGGTGCCCTTGGTGTTCGTTATTGTGTGGATTGTCTAGGCACTCTAGAATTCAGCACCAAGCTTGGCCATCATCTCCATATGATTCCTTTAATGTTCTAGCAACTCCTTGTGAAAATCCAAGCCCATTCTCCATGAAGAAGCTTGAGACAAAACCTTGAAGTGTACTAGTGAGCTCCAAAAACTTCTCCTTTATCATAGGTCCACTACTCTTCTTTAATGGTCCTTGCCATCCTTTGTTGTGCCTTCCATCCTCATAACAACTCCCCCCTCCTTAGAATGATTCATACGTAAATCTAAACCCACATTAGAAAAGGGAACTAAGTCAATAATGATGAAATAGTCAATACTTAAGCACTTAGCTTGCATCTAAGCACCAATAGAATAGAATGCTTGTGTATAGAGCTTTAGTCCTGTGCAAAACCAGAACCAATATCCCAACACAATGTTAATTTTCATACCCCCAAGTTCAAAAGGAAATTTTGAACCAATTAGCACCAAAAATCTAAAAGCTTGCACAATTTTCATCTTATCTCTAGGCATTGCTTTCATTGCCTTTGTCATCTCAAAAACATTATTCTCAAAATAGGAAAAGTGTAGGAAGAATTTACCTCAATGATGATGTATGCTCTCAAAACATATGGACCTAAACTCACATAAGTGTTAAGGTCATGAAAAGTACAAGTTATGCATGGGAAGATAATAGTTTGCATAGGTCATTCAAATAAACAAGAATTGAACACAATGTAGCCTAAACTAATAACAAAACAAGGATACATGAATTTCACAAAAATCCTAAGCATTTTAAATGAAACAAGATTGGAATAGATAGGATTAAGTGAAACCAATTTAGTAGCAAACTTATTTTTTCATGTATATGCACCATAATGCATGAAATTTGTGAATTTGCATGGAATGTGGCATAAAACAAAGGACTCAACATATCTCCTCAAAAGGCTGAATTTAAAACCAAAATTTTAACTCAAAATAAATACTTTCAAATTCTGGCATAAAGCAAAAATATCAAGGCTTAAAAGTTTGTGTAATGCATTTGTCATGACAAAAAAATGCTTGCTAGAAATTAAAGATGGGTGCACAAAAATGGGCTAAAAATGAATGGTGATCAAAGAAGTACGTAATGCATGTGCGAGAACCAATTTATGCATGAAAAATTCCAAAGAAGTAGATTTAACTTGAGGCAAAACAAAACAGCGTAGGATGGATGCAAAACACACAAAATAAAAAACAAAAGACACCAAAATGAATTTTTCTGTAGAGAAACTCATGGAATTCAAAAACAAATTTGAAAAAAATGAAAGAATTAAACAATTTAAAATCATATTTTATCAAAGTTTCATGTTTACTTTCTTCTCTTAATCTAATTTCATGAAAACCATTTTTCAAAACAATATGGCTAGCAAACACACATTGTTTGAGACTTTTATATAGAACCACATAAAACCTAGGAATACGGAAAAAAATACATTACAAGGGCTGGGCTTAGTGTCCATGTATCTTCATTAGGTGTACGAACCACAAAATTTTCACCTTTGCACTCAATGGGTTCGAGCGAAGTTGCAATAATTTCGTCACCTTGAACCATAGGGTAAGAAACAATGTTAGGCAAAATTTTGCATATGAAATCACTAGGACTTACCTCAAATTATTCCTTCTCAACCTCCTTTGTTGGTTTGATGCATGAGACGTGACTTGGATTATTAGGAACACCAACTTCTTAGATGGGTAGCAACTCACTTGATTCTTGTAGCTCATCTGCACTTAATTCCTAAAAAGAAGACAACACAACACTAGAAGAAGACTTCATTATGTTATATGAAAGTATGGGTTTCCTCACATCACTCACTTTTACTACTTGACACTATTTTTTTCCACTCATCTTCCCCTCATTCTTTTCTCTCGGGAACTCCCCACTCTTTTTCCCCTCCAGTTCACTTTTCTCACATGATCTCTCAATTGTTTTCTCAACTATCCCCTTATCACTCCTGCATTCAACTTTCCCCTCTTTTTTTTTTCTCAACCTTACTTTGAAAGTTTTTTTGATCCTCCAAGACTTTTTCTGGTGAAAGTGGAACAAGTGTGATTAGCTTTCCTTAGTGGACAAAAGAGTACATGTTCATCTCGCGATCATCTGTGACCTTCCTATCAAATTTTCACAGCCTCCTAAGCAAAATGTGACAAGCTTGCATTGGTACAACATCATAAAGAGCTTGATCATAGTAAGTACCAATCTTAAAATGAACCAAAGTTTGCTTTACCACCTTTACCTTTCTTGCATCATTCAACCATTGAAGTCTATATGGTTAAGGGTGCTTTTGTGTAGGAAGCTTCAACTTCTCCACCATGGTTGAGCTTGCTACATTCGTGCAACTTCCTCCATCAATTATGAGGCTACACAATTGGTCTTTGATTTAGCACCTTGTGTGAAAGATGTATACTCTTTGATTGGCCTCTTCCTTGATTTGCACACTTAGAGCTTTCCTTGCCACAAATGTAAAGTATCCCTCCTTAGGCTCAAGTGTAATTGGCTCTTCACTCTCTAAAGATGGTATCTCTTCCATGGCTTTTTCATCTTCAGATGTGATCTGCCCATCACCTTTAAGAATCATCACCTTCTTGTTTAACCAATCACCTTTAAGTCTCCCTCCTTAGGCTCAAGAAAATCCTCCATGTTAACAAAAGGCACCATCTCCACCTTGTTGGCTACCTTAGGATTGAGACCATTGATGAATCTAGCAATGGTGGCCTCCTCATTTTCAATGATTTTGGTTGGGTCAAGGTCATCTACTGTCTCCATGGTAGTCCTCCACACTACTTTGGCCTTGCATTAGCCTTTGAAGTTTGAGGTGTTAATCTCCATAGTAGTAGCATGAAACAAACCTCCTACTCATCAAGGCCTTTAGGGCTCTTTATGTGTGTATGGGCTCCTCTTCATTCCTTTTCCTAGAAGTAACAACTTGGTTACACCATACAACAGCATAATCAGTGAACTCAATGGTAGCCAATTTGATAATGATGGCAATAAAACTTGATCTCAATCTTTTGCTCTCATTCCCAATATGCATCAAGATCACTCATCCTTTGGAACAATGGAATGGTAAGCTTGAGGAAGTTGAGATTGTTGTCTCCATTGTCTCCCCCTTCCTTGGAAGCCCTTGGTCATGCCAAACTCTTTTTTCCTCCTCATGCTCATCTCTCCTTGCACCTCTCCTTGGTTGCAAGATGGGTTGGGCCTCCTTGGTAGCATCAATTCTATGTCCTCAATACTCCCCATGAGTTTATTGAGGGTTTCTTAAAGTTCCCTCATGGTAGGCTACTCATTAGGCCTCACTTCAATCCCCCTATGCTCCTGTATACTCTTAAAATCAAAGATCCTTACACACTCGCCTTATATGTTTCAATCAAAAAATGAATACTCAAAACACTCAATTTGTTAGTATGAATATTGCTAGTAAAAGACTCCTCAAAAGTTCTAAGAAACTTTCTTTAAAGCACACAAGAAAACTTGAATTCTTTAAAAATAAATTTTGATTCCAAAATAGAGGTGGGCCAAACAAGTTTTTAAAAGACTTTAGGGAGCTCTTGCAATTGATGATCACAAGAACCACAAAGAAAAGCTTTTGGGTTAAAACAATAGGTTAGGGTTTGTGGGTGCAAAAACCAATCACTTTGTGCAAACTTCTTTGCAAACCTTTTTTCCTGCTTTTTTTTTTATTTTTTAAACCTCTTTTTCCTTTGTTATTCTGATGCTAAAACACTTTTCTTCTTGAAGTTCTATGCTACCGATGACAAAAAGTTAGTTTTGTTTTCGAACAAGACAAGAAATTATTGAAAACTTGTAGAATTTGAAACAACCTTTTGGTACCAAAACTTTCTGAACATGGATCCTTCTTTTTTTGGTTCTCTCTTGACTTTAGGAGCCTGGAAACAATGAAAACAAGAAATATTAATAGGGCTAGACATGAAGCAAAAGGATAAGAAACAAAAGACAACCAATAAATGAAAACCGAAAACTAGGAAACCCTAGTTTGATGTCTTTTTGTTGTTTTGATTGGAAACAAGGCTAGAAACAAAGAGAACATATTTGAAACAAGAAGAAAAAGGATTAAAACAGAGAATTAAATCATGAAAAAAATTGAAAAAATTGAAAGAGAAACAAGAACACAAAGATTTGTCCTTTAGATTGAACTTGTGGCTCTAAGACCAACTGATGCGAACCCCAATGGTATAAGGATGATGAAACACACCCAAGATGATAGTAAGCACCAAAAATACACCAAAGGGACTAGATTTTAAACACCCACCCCTAATCAACTAGTGATTAGAAACAACAAGTATAAGAAAACCAAGAAACACATGTAACTTATGCACCAAGGTAGTTTTCAAAGAACCAAAGAGATTTTCCTCTCAAAAAAGCAATATTATTTCAGTAAAATGCTGTGTTTTTCACCAAAAATATGTGCCCATTTACAGGCTAAAACTAGGGGAAAAAAGTGCCCAAAATTTGGCTGGAAACCCTATTTCAATAGAGCTAAAGAAAACCTAGTCAAATTAGGACTCTAATACACATTTTGGACATGTTTAATGTGTGCAGTGTATGCCTCTTGTCCTATACGACCTAAATTACTTCCATAGCCAAAAACATCATAAATAATGTAGATAAATATAAAATAAAAGAAAATTAAGTGAAAATACAAGTTTGGCCCTACAAACATCAAATGGTCTTCCTGGGTGCACTTAAGGGTTCCTTAAGGGCTTTGGTTGTATCTTCAAATTCATGCTTGAATAATTGAGTTACATTGGCTTGAGACCTTATTTTAGATGTTGAAAAGTGGTATTGAAACTTCGTGGCTCAAAGATTCAGCTGGTGGAAGAAAATGGCCCATGAAAACTACAAGAGGTCTCCAAAGGCGCACTTGAGGGGTGCCCTTAGTGTTTCTTGTTCTTTGGCTTGTCTAGGTAGTCTAGAATTGAGCACAAAGCTTGACCATCATCTCCATATGATTATTTGAATGTTCCAATAGCTCCTTGTAAAATTCCAAGCCCATTCTCCATGAAGAAGCTTGAGACAAAAGCTTGAAGTGCACTGTTGAGCTCCTTAGCCTTCTCCTGTCATAGGTCCACTAGTTATCTTTAATGGATCCTTGCCATCCTTAGTTGTGCCTTCCATGCTTATATAAACCTTGAACAAAAATATGTGGCTACTTTTCTTGCATCAGCATACACCCTAATCCCACAATAAATGCATCTATATAAACCTCAAAAGGTTTATTAGGATTAGGCAATATTAGTACAGGGGTCAAAGTGAGTTTGTCTTTAAGCTCTTGAGAACTTCTCTCACATTCCTTAGACCATCCAAATTTTTGCCCTTTGTTTGTTAACTTGGTTAGAGGAGCTGCCATTACAGAAAATTTTGGTACAAATCTTCTAGAATAGCCAGCGAATCCTAAAAAGCTTCTTATATCTTTGACTTTTTTAGGTTACTTCCATTGCAAGATAGCTTCAATTTTTTTTGGATCCATAGCCATTCCTTGCCCATTTATCATATGGCCTAAAAATTCAGTATGATTTGTCCAAAAATGGCATTTATTTAGCTTGCCTTATAATTGGTGTTTCCTTAACATAATACCATTCCTAAGTGCTTTTCATGTTCCTCCTCATCCTTTGAATATACTAGGATATCATCTATAAAGATTACCACAAAGTGGTCCAGATATGGTCTGGCTATTCTCTACATCAAATCCATGAAGAAAGCTACGACATAAAGATATGTGCATGCAATTACAAGTTCAAAATTTGGCATCCTAAGAACAACATGGCCAAAGTTATATACATCAAAAGTTGTACTACTTAGATAACATGCATGCTGCATAACATGGGCTTAAATAGTTTCAATGCCCACAGTCACTTTGTCTTCCACTTTTACTTGGCACCTAGGAAAAAGTTGTTTTATTATCCTCTTAGTATTTACCCATGCTAGGGTGGATCCAAAATCAGCTAGACCCACTACAACCATCAAAGCCTACAATTTTACAACCATTAGTCCAAAAACATGAACTTTTCAATCTTTCTTTCATAAGCCAATAAACCTAAGCCATAACTCCTTGCACATGAACCTTTAAAGAGATTTCCTAGCCTCTATTCATCTACTTCTTTACTTGATATAGGTAGAAACAAGGTGTGAGTACACAATTACTCAATAAGAGTTCAATACGGCACCTAATGCCCACACAATGTTCAAAACATTGTCTTATACATAAACCACTAATTCCTCCTTCTAACTTGCAACCAAAGACAAAGAACACACAAAAAGAACATCACATAACATAATACTAGATACATGTATGCACAATTTAATGGCTAAGTAAAGCAAATAATCAAATAAGCATGCAAAACACACACACCACATACACGGTTTCACTTAGACTTAGCAAGCATTTTTCACTCAATTTAGCATGTCATCACTTTGGATTAGAATCAAATTAACATAGAGCTCTAGGAGAATAAGCTTCAATTGAACCCTTACCTATCTCAAAATTTGGCAGCAAAGAAGCAAGAAACCTTCAAACCTTCACACGCGCCACCATGCCTAATCCATGAGCCACCATCTTTGGTTTTTTGCTTTTTGCTTCACTTTGTGTTTTTGACTTGTTTCTTTGTTTTCCAGGGCACTTTACACCATTTTTCTTAGGTTGGCAATAGTATTCAATGGGTAGAAGGCTACCTTTAGACATACACACGTCCAAGTAGTGGAGTTTCAGCTGAATTGGCCTTCACAGCCAAGTTAATTTGACCATTCTTTAGTCCAACTCTTCATAAGCCACTTAAATCATTTTGATTATTTCATTGAATTGTTTAAATCCTTTTGTGGGGCATTTTCAGCTATAATTTTGCTCTTTAATTTGGCTAATTGAGTCACCAAATGTCCATGTGAACTTAGGAACACCATAGGTGCACTTGAGAGCCCTTTAGTACACCCCAAGTTGTCTCCCACTTTTCCTACGCACTTTTCACTTTTCCTTGGCCTAGACTATACTCCTCATCTTCATTTTAATCTTAAGCATCAATTTCACATGATTCCATCCAAGGTACTTGGCTTTCAAGATTCTATAGTTACATGAATGCACACAAAGTATACTTGAAAGCTATCATGTGTCTCTCCTTGGTGTCCTTGAGTTCATAGACATTCTTCCCTCAAATTTTAGATGGCACTTCATTTTAGCCATGTTGGGCTCACAAATGTGGCACTTTGCTTCCTATTCCACTTAGGTGCACTTAGGACCATGTCAGTGCACCCTTCGAGCACCCCATGGGCACTTGCCCTTTTTATGGTCCTAGCCTTCACCTTTATGACTCGTAGTACTTACATACACATCCTATGTACATTTTATTCAAAGCCCGTGGCCTATACAAGTCACAGGGATGACATTGTCAAAGCAAGGCAGACCCTTACCGAAGTCTATGTTTATGACACTGGAAAAGTCAACATTTTCACCGAAGGATGACCAAGGGAAGATAAGTCGATGATGAGAAGATAAAAACTGAGAATCTAGAACTAATCCTCGGCTAAAATACTCGAATAGGGAACCATTTGGTTGAAGAAGAAAAAGATAGGCTTGTACCTCTCTTACTAATGAACAAGGATTTATTCACTTATTCCCTGAAGGACATGCTAAAAAAAATTTGAACATAATCTAGCATAGTGTAAAAGTAAATATTGTTGTTAAGCCCATTTAGCAGAAAAAGCACAACATATCATCACATAAGAATGACTTCATTAAAAAATAAATCCAACGAATCTTGGAGGCAGCGATGATAAGAGAAGTAAAATATCCTAACTGGCTCAATAACATCATCATTGCCACCAAGGAAGGGAGTGGCAAACTCCAAATGTGCATTGACTTCTAATGTACAAAGGACGCTTGTCTAAAGGACTCAAACCCTTGCCTTCAATAGATTGACTTGTTGATTCCACTGCCAAATACGGCTTCCTGAGTTTCCTTGATGCTTTTAGTAGGTGTCACCAAATTTGAATGAACCTGCGGATGAGGGAAAAATGCATTCATAATCGACGTAGGAACATTCTGCCTTGTAAGGATGTCGTTCGGCCTAAAAAACGTAGGGGCTACATATCAAAGACTAATGAGTAAGGTGTTTGATGCCCAAATAGGAATAAATATGAAAGTATATGTCAACAACATGATAGTTAAAAGTAAGCTATCAAACAACCATACCGCTGACTGACAAGAAACCTGCCAATAGCTCCGTAAATTTGATATACATCTCAATCCTAAAAAGTATGTATTCGATGTAACAACTGGCAAGTTCCTTGGCTTCATGGTATTCGAGAGAGGTATAGACGCTAGGCCCGAAAAGGTTAAAACATGGTATTCGAGAGAAGCATAGACGTTAACCCTAAAATGGTTAAAACCCTACTCAAATCCAGGACAACCACAACCATCAAAGATATACAGGAAGAATAATGACACTTAGCAGATTCATATCCAGATAAGCGATTCTGAATGACACCCTTAGAATGAAGAATGCCAAAAAGCCTAGGATGGGCTGAAAAATTACCTAGCAAAATTGCAAACACTTTGGCAATCCATGGAAGGAAAACCCTTCATACTTAATCTCGCTATCAGCAAGAATGCAGTCAATTCAGTCCTCGTTAAGGAGGAAGGTGGAAAGCAATGGCCAATTTATTACATCAATAAATCTTTGCATAGGGCCAAAGTAAGATATCCAACCTTGCAAAAAGTAGATTATGGCTTAACCATGGCAAGTAGAAGACTTTCGGCATACTTTGACGGGCTTACCATGATAATGTGAAGTAACTTGCCCTTTCGAGATCTCATGAGAAGGGTAGATCATTTGGGGTGACTCTTGAAATGATGCATAGAGCTTGGGAAGTATGACATCATATACGAACCAAGACAAGTGATAAAAGCCTAAGCTCTAGCAGACATTATGGCTGAACTACATAAAAATACCAAAGCTATAGAAGTCCTCGAGGATGAAAAGCCAGAATGGGCACTTTTTATTAATGATACATTGGGGTCAAAACACCAAGGTACTGGAATAATACTACAATGACCCAATGGCATGGAAGTTGCAAAGTCCATAAAGTTTGGATTTTAAGTCATTAATAATATCACTAAATATGAAGCTCTTATAGCGAGGTTACAATTGGTAAGAAGGTCGGCATAAGAGCCTTGAAGGCTTACAGCGACTCACAGTTGGTAATTCAGCAGTTGAAAGGGGAGTGCAAGGTTAAAAAGCTGAAGCTAACAAAATATTATGACCTCATTAAAAAGTTAATTCAATGGTTTAACAAAATACAAATTGAGAAGGAAACTAAAAAAAAAATATAGAAACGTAGATACATTTGCTAAATCCCAAAAGTTTATCAAGGTGCTCAATTCCCTAAGCATGGTTATCATGTTAACAACAGCCATAGATGATGGATGGAGAAATCCAATAAAAAATTACTTAGCCAGTAACACCTGGCCTAATGACCCTCGGGAGGCAATGAAAGTGCAAATGAGGGTAGGAAGATACTTTCTAATCGGAGAAGAGCTATATAGGCAATGATACTCCATTCCTTTACAAAGATGTGTCAATTAAAGAGACACAAAAATTGTGCTAAGGGAAATTCATGAGGGGATATATGGATCCATAGCCAAAGTATTACTTCGGCAGTGATATTTTTGGCTTACTATAATGGAAGATGCTCAGTAATTTTTCAAACGTTGTCATAAATGCCAGTGGCATACACCAATTTAGAAAGCACCCTCTAAAGTGACAACCCCAGTCAACTATCCTTGCCCCTTCGCCATATTGGCCTACTTCCTATTGCACCAAGAAGGGTCAAATATTGTTCTATTGTAGTTGATTGCTTCACTAAGTGGATAGAAGCAGAACCCTTGGCGATAATATAAGCAAAAGAAATTCAAAATTTTCATTGGAAAAACATTATATATTGATTTGGCTATCCAAAAGTGATAGTCACAAACTATGGCACCAAATTCATTTACAAAAGGCTCCAAGAGTTCGCTACTAACCCCAATATAAGACTACACTTTGCTCCAGTTGCTCACCCCTAGAGCAATGGACACGTAGCAGTGTCAAACAGAACCTTGAAAGATGGCTTGAAGAAAAGGCTGGGGGAGGCAAAGGGAAAGTTTCCAGGTGAACTACCAAGTGTATTATAAAGCTATCAAACAACTCCAAGGAGATCCCTTTTTGCCTTTTGTTCGAAATAGAAACTATGATTCCTGTGGAGACAATAAACCCTTTGATAAGGGTACAAGTGTTCAATGAAATAGAAAATGACTTCGGCCTAAAGGCCAAACTCAACATTATCGAGGAACACAGGGAAATGGCCAAGCTCAAAAGAAGAGCTTTCTAGCAGTGGGTTGTCATTATAGCAGACCTGGAAAGTCAGGCCCAACAGAATAAAAGTTGGAGACCTCATACTTTGAATGGTGGAATTGGAACCTCAACGATCATCTCATGGTGTATTCTGTGTGAACTGGGAAGGACCCTACTTGGTCATTGAAGAAGTTCGGCCAAGAGTTTTCAAGATTGGAAACTCCGAAGGAGAAGAGTTAAAAAATACTTCGCATTCGAACTTTTTGATTCGAGGAATAATCTGTTGGGTTTTAGGAGCCAAACAGCGCAGCGGAAGTTAACCGAAACTCTCCAGGATCCAAGTGAAACGGGGTAAGCCGGGTGTTCAAAATTTTTTATACCTAACTTTTGGTTGAGATCTCTCACTCAACTGTAGAGTCGAATCACAAAACCTGAACAGTTGATGTGTTCAGGCTCTCTATGGTATCCACACGAGCCTCTCGGGATAACCACGCTTCCACCACATCCCGGCAGATGCGTTTCTCTTACGCTCGCAGTGCTAGCTTGCGTCCTCCAAGGAATTGCAAGAGAAGAGTGTGGCTGCCCTTTTTGGATGCTAGGGCAAGAAGACCTACGAATTTCTCACTATAAGTTGTATTTATAGTGAGACTCAACTTCCAGGCCTAATAGGTTTCAAAGCCCTAATCCAATTAGGCTTTAATTTCGGGCTAATAATGGCTCAACTATTGGGCCCATTATTAATACAAAATTATTGTGAAACCAAAACCCAAATTATTAGCCCATGCACTCTAATGATCCAAATAGCTCTATGTGTGCGACCCAATAGGCTCTTCCCACATTGGCAATGATCATAAATCACATTTATGATCATAAACAATGAGCAGTTTCTTGCAACACATTATTACTACCCGAGTGACAAGATTGTCGATGATTTAACTAAACCTTTATGATCATCACCGATATATGCCATTGTCCCTTTGTCCAAGATATCAAGACTAAGCACGAGACATGGAATGTGTCACTCTCGTATAGCCCAATCTTTGGTTTCTTGATTACCGAGTAGACCAACTTAAACTGATGACATTGATATCGTATATCAACTCATCCGAGCATGGCCATGCATTTTCTAAGTCTCACTCTATCAAGGGGCCCGAAGATATCACTCCCGTTACATAGGAGGGACAAATCCCATCTTGATCATACAAATCCCTCTGCATGATATGTGACATACCCAATGACCTCCTTCAAGTTCACTCAGTTACGAGCAACAAAGGAAAGTATCAAAGTATGTGACTCACATGTAGGGAACCTTGATGATCTTAGGTCGAAGGACTACATATACCATGATCACTATGAGAATCACTTATGACACTCATATAACGATCCATGTAGTGTTCTCATGGTGGGTCGGTCCAGTACACAAGTTCTCCAACTTGTACCCATATGTAGACTACATATCTCATACTAGTCTCCACATATGCTAGTCGTTATGTATTATTGCAACCCGCTCCACAATAATACTAGACCAGGGACGTTTAAGAATATCATTATTCTAGGGTTACAATTATGTTTGTTAAGTTACGCAGAAACAAAACAACAAACATAATTGCTGGATTAATGCCTCAATAAAATATCATAACTCAATGTGCAAAATTACAATCATCTCATGATTGGCTTTTGGGTACAACACTAACATAATCCTGGAACAACATTTAAGTGCGCTCAACGATCTCTCAGTGCACCCTTGCTATTTCTTCCTTGGCTATGTTATTTATCTCTCCAAATTTGTAGCACAAGGTTGCCAGGGCACCTTTGGCCTTTTGGTAGATTCTTTTCTATCTGGGTCCGAATCATGGTTTGTTTAGTAGACCAAGCTCAAAAGTATCTCCCATAGGTGAGTAGCTGTAAAATGAAGACATAAAGATAAGCCTAAGAAGTGGATAAAACTTCTAAGTATTAGAAAAAAAGGCTACCTAGGCAGCATGTTCAGTGATCTAAGCGGCTAAAATCTCCTCATTTGAACATAATTTCGTCAGAGATTGAAGCATCACATTCGTCATTATGCCCTTCGCCATTTGGGGGACCATCTTTTGACAATCCTTAAAGAATGAGTCTATATCCTCCATGAACTTCCAAAATGGCTCCCTTGGAACTTTCCCTTCAGGGATCTTGTCATCACGCAATCTACATCTCTGCTCATGGTCAATAACCTAGTCTGGCACAATCACTTCTTCTACACGATCTCATCGTAGCTTGGTTACCATGCTAATCCTTTACCATTCATCCAAAAAGTCTAAAATTTCAAAAAAGCCAAAGTTCATAAATAAAAAGTCAAGGACCGAACCTAGTAAAGAAACCTCAAAATTGACAGCTTCAGAATTGCTGACTACTTGAATGTCAGTAGGAACATCTTTCCCCTTCAACCTCTTCCTTTCTTCAGCCTCTTCCGCAAAAAGGATGACTAAAGAAGTTCCCAATGTCTCCACAACCAAGGTAGGGCTTACATGAGTTGAGAGGACGGCGACCTCAGGAAGAACATCTCCTACCTCCTTTGCAACTTTGGGATGGGGAGGTAAGGAATCCTTCCTTAGTGTACTTAGGATGAATGCCTCTCAAAGTCTGTCCTTTCTTCCTCTTTTGGGCTTTCATCTTTTTTCCCTTCCTCATTTGTTCGCCCTTCTTAGCTTGCCCAAGGAAGAGATTCTTGTAAAATTAATAGACCTATCACACATCTTTGCCAAATGGGAAAGGCATCAGTGTAAGTCTAAGATGATCAAGTAAAAGGGCAAAAGAAAGGAACTTACCCTTTACAAGAACCTAATAAGTGAACTTCTTCTGAAGGAGATTAACTATAATAGATTCCGTCCCATCTATGCCTAGCCTAGGCATTCTAAGGCCAGTTAGGTGTTCTTTCACAACACTAACTCCCGAAGAGCCACTTCGATCATAAGGCCCCACCTAATGGGGAAAAGGTACTACTGGCATGAAGGTAGTTCTTCATCCCTGTTAACCAACTACCTAATACGGTTATCAAACTATTTGAACTGTGATTTAGGCTCTTCTATTAAGAGTTTTGAAGGATCCACAATGTCAATCACCAATGTCCCAGAAGCCCATCTTGTGGGCAGGTTTTTCTACTACTTTGGTACTTCTATAACAAAATACTTATTCTACCAACCCTGCCAGCTATTTTTAGTAACAAAGCTGAAAATGTATTTCTTGCTACTAGTTCCCTGAGGTAACAAAAAATTAAAAAAAAACCTTCAAAATAGGATGCAATTTGTAATATTGCATGAAGAATATAAAATGGGGGACAATCTCAAAATCCCAGCACATGCACAGAAAAACATTGAAGTAAAAGTAGGAGTTCTGAGGCACTTGGTTGATAGTGAAACCATGGAACACAAAAGTCCAAAACCACCTTCATGGGAGGATATTAGAGACCTACCATTAGTTGAAACCTAAAAATGGTTATCTCTCCTTCCCGAGGATGGTAACTTAACTTACCTCATTTGATGACCCTAACCTTGACGTATGAAGGTCAGAAAAACTTCATTCGCCACCTCTCTAATTTTTTTGAGGTACCATAACTAAGGCGAGCATTCAACAAACTGTAGCTCTCCTCAATAGCATTAACTATGGCACCCTAACCCACCATACTCCCTACCACGGAAGCCTAACGCTCTACTTCAGAACAAAGAAAAGAAAAAGAAAAGAAAAAGAAGAAGAAAAGAAAATCAACCTTGGATAGATCAACCACCTAGTTTTAGTCCAAAAATCAATGAACTGCTATGACAAGTTACCAAAAATAACTCGATCACAAAAATAGCTATAAGGAAATAAAGAAGACCAAAAGGCAAATAAGGCAAAATTAAAGAAAATTGAAAAATGAAGGGCTTCTGCTTCAGGTGAGGGGATATATAGCCTGGGGAAGGCAAGTGAAAAGACGTCATAACGACTACCCTTTGTCAACGAAAAGTAATCGACATAGCTAATATAGAAAATAACCAATCAAATAATGACACATGTCAATAAGTACATAAATTAGGGGCACCCCTCCAGAACTGTGAAATCCATAGTGCATGAATCTAGAAAGCAATCCATTTACATGCAAAATTAAAGCAATTGGGGAAGCAATCAAATTCCCCAACAGCGGGAATAAACCCTAAGACTAGATATTCACTTGACAAAGTTTAGCTTGGTCAAGCCAAAGACACAGTTTCGCCTCTACTCGACGGGGGCATGTGATAACCAAAGGGCTATCACCCTTTCGCCCTAAAAAAAAAGGATTTGAATCAACCTCAGGTAATAGGATTACCACCCTCGGGTAACACTCCTACCACCCTCAGAAGATAGAGAAATAGTCTAAACTAGGTAACACCCTCGGAACACACTAAAGGGACCTCGGAGGAAAAAGGCTAGACATGTAGTCCCCCGGGACACTAACAGAAGCCACCCACACTCCTCCTGATCTGTTCTCTGAGCACAACCACTTGCTAGCGCTAGTCTAACTGGAGACACCCTTCTTAAGGTATAGCCCGAAGGCCTTCCAAATCAGGCCATCCACATGTCTGAATCTCCCTTGCTTGAACAAAATGGCTCTCTCCACAATAGCCCTATAAATACTTGGAGAAAGCTCTTAGGTAAATCACCTAACTTCATAGTCTCATACCTATTGCTCTAATTCACCTCCATTTCTCTACACTAACTTAGGCATCAAAGGGCCCTTCCCCAGTAATATCCTTGGGAGCCCCCTAACCCTTAATTCACTCTGCTGCAAATACAATTCAACAAAACCCCCTCCGAAGGTCGACATGTCTTACATAAAGGATGTCTCAGAGCATCACTAACCAGGAATTTCAACTAAAGATTGTCATTCCTGTTATGCTGTTGAGGAGTTTGAACCAATCTCTAGGTTTGTGCAATGACACACATCATTATTTTATTCCACAGGTTTAGATGGTCCTTTTTTATAGTGACTTGCCCTTCGCCTTCTGTCAAAGGCAATTCCTACTCAAAGTTTATTTTGCCATGACTATAAACAAAATTCAGGGACAAACTTTTAACCATGTTGGCCTATATCTACTAGAACCTCTTTTCAGCCATGGCCAAATATATGCAGCTTCCTATTGGGTCAACAGTCCTACTGGTTTTCGTGTCCTTACTAATAGAGATAACCCTAATAACACTGTAACAAGGAATATAGTAAACCATGAAGTCTTTCAGTGGCTCAATCGATCTTAATCATTTTCACTTAATTTTACACAAGTAATATGTATGGACTAACATCTAACTTTATTTTTTTGCTTCCTTACTTCCAGCTAAAGATGAGACCACAAATTACACCCTTCAATTAATTAAGTCCCCTTATTTATAGGTGGACTATCCGGGTACAACTCGACTCTGGCAAGCTATCAATGTCAACAATATTGACCAATTTGGAATATTCCTAACACTAATTGATAAGAAGCTATTCCTCCTGCTAATATTTATATGATACAACCTTATTGTAATTTACAATTTCCCTTTTGTTAATTCTCTTTCCTTATACATTGTATGTCTGTTCTTAAAATGATCACATCCATGCAATGGTTTCCAACTCTATAGCTCCCAAATTCACATTTATGCTATAGGAAAGGAATGTTTATATCATTTCCAATTTGGCATATTTAAGGCTGACAGAGCACATAAACCAGTTATTAATG
Source organism: Aquilaria sinensis (assembly GCA_005392925.1). Lineage (NCBI taxonomy): Eukaryota > Viridiplantae > Streptophyta > Magnoliopsida > Malvales > Thymelaeaceae > Aquilaria > Aquilaria sinensis. The sequence goes on along the minus strand of SMDT01000491.1, from coordinate 18,697 downwards.
GTAACATAATTCTTTTCAATGCAAGTATGATAGTCACACTGGTCTATGTTTGTTGTGAGACAAAAGTTTTTAAAAAAACCTTTTCAACCTCAACTCCAATCTCACTTGCAAGTGTACAGTGTCAATTGTAGTAGCGATGAGTCAGGTGTCGACCTTACAAAGAATTACATGGTAAAGAATTACATCAAATACCATGTACAATAACCTTACTTTAGCTAGAGCAAACTAACCATGGAAAACAAGGAATAAGAAGCTAAACTACCAAAATTGTGGATCATCCAACCACCAAACCAAACAAACATAAGAATTATCCTAAACACATACTTACAAAAGGAATTCAAACCAAACGGGTTGTTACATAAACATACTCTGACACAAGTACCTACCTAATCCAAATCATGCTTCCTGAAAGTTGCAGGCTGGAAAACTCTACAGTATCAACATTTCTCTCTCAAGATAGGGCCATTAGTTCCTTAAAACCCCGTTAGAAACTTTCACGCTAACCAGTTGTCCTAGAAACCCTTAAGCACAAGTTCTCATTTGAGGTCTCGCATGAATGATAGTTCTTTCGGATCTATACATTACCTATGCTCTATTAGCCCTCTTCCAATCTTGGAAACCTCTCTAGAGCCTTTCCTAGGTGTAGTAAGTTGGTCAACACAGTTGAGCAACAAATAAACAACACATTCAAGCATAAGCTAAAAGAGCCAACAAATCATGGAAATAATCAATAGGTTATGCATTTACAAGCATCAAATCATCTCAACTGGTTCACATAATCCATAGAAAAAATAAATCTACACATATTTACAAGAATCTGAAACTAAAGGAAAATAGGAGTTAATGTTAGAATAAGCAAATCCAAGTAGAAATCCTTGTTGTAGAAGACCTCCCCTTCCAATCCAAGCAAGAATCTCCATCAAATTAACCTCCTAGCTCCCTACTCCATGAAAACCCTAAGAAAACTAGCCAAAAAATGAGTCTGGAGGGTTTGGGGTCAAAGCGGATCCTCCCTTGCAAATTTTTGCCAAGGCCTTTTTATAAATAGAGTAGGACTCACCAATGCATCGCCAAGACTCAACAGCATTGACACCATTTAGTATTTTCATCATAAATTTATGCACAAGTGTTCTACTTAAAGCAATTCAGCAACCTATGTGAAGCTAAGAAGAAGGGCTACAACTTTTATTCTTTGACCTAAGCTTGAATTTGCCAAGAAAAGAAAAAAAAATGGCTGGCAATTTACCCATCTTTCGCTCCATTCACCTTCACCTCTAAAAACATAAGAATACTACTAGAAGGACACTAAATTCTAATAATTATTAGCATGAGGTACACAAATAAGGGTTAAATGATAGACATACCATGCACTTAACACTATTCCTGTACTAAACATTCTATAGTACAAATTTGAGTTTGGGCCCTTTGATCAAATTCATCTCCAGCACCCGCAAAGATTCAACTATATGGAATGACTTCCAATAGAAAACTTTTTATAGCTGATATTAAGTAAGTTTACAATTTCAAGTTACTATTACCCAAATTGTAGATATTATTGAGAAGGTCACCAAGATTGTTGATGTCTTTGAGATCATTTGATCTGATGGTTAGCAATGAAAAACTGTATCATAAAGGTTGAAAATCTAAGGTAACTATGTCTACCAGTACTATTTACGTGTATCTTACTTTTCTCTGTAGTTAAAGAATCATTCTTTAGACACATTACATCAATGCTTTAGTGGGAATCATGGACATAACTTTCTATGGAGCTTAGGCAAATTTGGTTGATTTCAACTCACTGCTTAATTCATCAACGAACCAAATTGTAGTTGTCACCTTGACCTCCATTAAAATGTGTCAAGGTTTGTTATTTAATAACTTATAATTAATGGCTCACATTAATTCCTCTCATAGCTTTCAGTTGATTACAACTATTCTTAATTTTTAGGGGCATATAATTTGGCTTCAACATCAAGAACTAAAGTTTATGTCAATATCAACATTGTTAAAGTCAACTAATTCCTTCAATAGTATGTCCCTCTTACTTTTTTCTCCCTTATCCTCCCTTATATATTATGGGAATTACATACATGGTTTATTATTATTTATTCTCATGAAAAACATGTTTCATCACCGTATAGATCATCAACTAGAATGGCTATTGTTCGTTAGTATGTTCCTTTTCCAATTGAACATCAGGCTGACTTGCACCTACTTCATGGGCATCAGAGAATAATTCATGAAATTAAGGAATTACCTACTTGTGGCCTTTTATTTGTAAGTTACTCACCTTCTATTATATTTTACTTCCATGATATACACAATTGTGACTATTTACATATCAACACCTATACTTCCCTTTTAGTCTAATTACTACACTTATCATGCAACTGTCACTAAACTACTTATTGAACGAGTGTGGTGGCAGTTTAGTTGTAATAAATGCTATAAATAGGTTGAATCTATTGATCTAACTTTCTTCTATCATGACTGCAACATTCTCAACCAGAGACCACCTTTATTGTTATGACTCTCCTAACTACAGGCTTGTTTGAGGAAAGTAAAGTATTTGAAACCTAGTTTAGAACTTTATTTCAAGTTCACATAGCAAGAATAGGTAAGTTTAACAAAGTTCAGTAAGTTTCGAGAATGTTAAAGCACCAACTGAGATTTGGGGCCAAAATGATAATTTCGCATCTCAAAGTGTCAAGTCGGGTCCCAAGGTTTAAATGAGTTTTAAAAACCTAAATTTTTCTTTAGACCCAAACTTAACATAAATAAACAAGATTTGACCAAGATTGACTAGTTACTAAGGAAAGAAGTAGACTTGTTTGTAACTATGCATAAACTTTGGTGGCTTGGTTTTAAAAAGAGGTATAAATGTTGGTAAAGGCAATGATGGCTGCCATTTTCACTCTAAAACTGATCACATCCTTCTTTCTACCATTTCATCAAGAATTCTATCTCGAAACCAAGAGTTTTTTATGAAATTTGGAGCTACCAAGAGTGTATATGCATTAGGAAGCTTGTTCCAAGTGGAATTTCATGTTTTTAGAGCTTGAAACCATGTTTCTAGCCATCCCCTATTTTTTATGCGAGGTAACTTGTGATTCAAGGGTGAATTCTTGTTTATTTGATGATTGGGAACTTGGGTTTAGTTACAAGTTAGTAATTTGGTGTTTTGTGCCTTTGGTTGCTTACAACTTAGGTATAACTTTGTGGAACTTGGTTTTTGTAGAAGATTTGCTTGATTCTTACTTGTAAGTTGAGGTTAAGGTAAGGGAGTTATGTTTCCAAGCTTGATTATAGCTATTGGAGTGTGATTGCTTAATGAATTCAACTAGTTTTGGCAATAACATTAGTTAGTGGGCAAAGTTGTTCATGTTGGACTACAAGTTTTTTGGTGCTTGTAATGATGTTACAATGTATCATTTGAATGCTTGTGATAATTGGTTGTGGTCTTTGCAACATGTTTTACAAGTATGTGAAGTTAGAAGGCCATCCAAGCATGTTTTCCATGTTTGGTAAGTCTTCAAAGGATGAAGCAACAAAACTGGAAAATTCTAGGCATCACAGGTATTGGCGACGAGTTGCCAATACCGGTGATAGGTTGCCAACATGACAAAAAATTTCTAAGGGTTATATACTACGATGACGCGTCGCCACATTATGTTGGCTAAAATTTCTCAATTTTGCTCAAAGCTTTAAGGGGAGGCCTGAGAAGGTGTTTAGGGTACCTAGGGGTCTAAGTATTCTGAGGGTACTTCGAGGCTTCCAAAACTCCTCCGAGAACTAAGAGTTTCCTTTGGTTTTTATGGTTACTTTGCCCATAAACAAGAAAACTAGTTAACAAAGGACCACAACTAGGTATATCTAGATTAAGTGAAAGGTTTAGTACCATCAGCGATTTAGCCGTGCCGTCGAGCATGAGGTTGCGTTGTGAAACCTTAGTACACCTAGTGTGTCTTTATAGTCTTATGGGTTTTTATGTCCTAGTCGACAGTAATCCCACCATAGAGGCCCTGTACAACATAAGGGAGTTTCAACTAGTGATTTATCACTGGTTAGGCTAGTACGCTATGCTTGCTATAAGACAAGGCTCTGCGTTTTAGTTCAAGGACTAGGTTGAAAAGAAGTCCCAAGGGACTGAGACATATGCACATAAGTTTAGTCTCAGGCTATATGAGCTCACAGTAGGTTGCATATGTTCACATAAGTGTTGTCCTTAGTAACTTTTCTTGCAGGTGAAGTGAAGACCCTAACTGAGAATTCTTGAAGTCTCACTCCCTTGTTATGTTGTGCAGATTCTAACATTGTTAGACCAGATAACCATTAAGGGTTGTCGTGGTAGTTGGTTGTTGCAAGTACTTCACTTGAGAATTTTTGTGAGTCTAGTCTACTAGGGTTACTTGTGAGTCTAGCCATTGGGATTTATTTCTTGGGTGGAAGTTAGTGGAAGAGATCTCAGTTGAGGCTTGTATATGTGTTGTACACCCTATTGCATCCCTTGTCTATATTTTTTAGTCTTAGACTCTAGGGTTACTCTTGGGTGAGGGCATTAGTCTACTTCATGTTGAATGCCTTTACACGGTTGTTATATGCAGTATAAATCATAAAAATGTTGATTTTGTATGCTTTGGCTATTTGAACTTGTTTTCTATGAAAGTACCTTGGCCAAGTGAATGTTTTCACCATTTCCATTCGCCCTAGTCAAAGCATAAAGAGCATGCACCTTGCATATTCTAGGTTAATCAACTAGTATCACGAAGTTTTAATTTGTGCACATATACAGCTAGCTAATTGCAACCATTGTGAGACTAGCTCTCACAAGCTTCTTAGGCAGGGCTAAAGGACAGCAATGTCATTTATGGTATCTATTTCTCACTCCTTTATGTGCATTCCTAATGATTTTATATTTACATTATCTTACACATAAAATCATTACTACAATTTTTTTATTTATCATTGCAATTTTAAGGCAACTATGTGAGTATTTGACTCTACTGGCATAATATTATTCACCATTCTTGATGTAGTAGCTACCAAATTTTTTTGTTCCTCTGCTACAATCATCTGTTCCATTGAACAATCGGTTCCTCCTTCATTTTACTACTCTTCTTTCATTTACCCTTTCCTCAACTATCCAGACTTGAATTTTGCATTTCATTTCATCCCATTACCTATCATCTACACTGATCATGCTAAATGCATAGGATAATGGCCTTCCAAAACTTCAGGAGCAGATTGATCAGTCATTAAATTGTGAGCTCATTCTTCAGGTTAAGCTACCATCTTTTAACTTCTAGAATCTTTCTTCCCCGTTGACACTTAAGAAGTTTCACACAAACAATGAAGTGGAGGAACAACTTGCATTCCGATTGAAACAACAACTTGTTTGTTTTCCTACTTTTATATACTGAATAATTCCCTTCTATTTTAGTTCCTAATTTCATATAACAATTTTTATTACTGAACAACAACCCAACCAACCTAGCGAAATATGTTCTTCATTTTCCCAAGACTGACTGGTTAACATCACTCCACCCCTTGTGGGACATTAATCTGTACATGGGTATATTTTTTTTTATGTGATTTGCCTTCTTATTCTACTAATACAATCTTCATTCTTATTCCTTATATTAATCATCATTTAGCGTGGAAGCAAGTTCTTCAACTTACATTTCCCAACCACCATACTCAGGCACATCAACAAATACTGATAACGAAATTGCTTCTGCTATATAAGTTCCATCTTCCATGTAGTTTCATCTAATTCTTAACATGTTTACTTTACTCTTATCTTCATGCTTCAATATTTTTACAAGTTGAAACTACACAACACCCATTTTCTTTCTACTACTTATAACACCATTCATGATTTTGCATGGCAGATGATTACAGTATGATAGCCGAAGGACTATTGCCTCTCCTAGAACGTACCTCCTATCAAAAGCATGCTCGGGAAGCCTGGCACCATCCGAGAGAGGCACTAGTACTGACCTCGGACTAGGCGAATTCCAGTGCCTCGAACTCGGGATTTAGCCTAGTACCCCAGAGAGCTCCAAAGGTGCAGACAGCCCCCTCGGAGGATTAAACGGATCGCCTTCGGGATAGAAGAATCAGCTACCACAAGCAAGAGAGGATTTCCCGAAGGTGGAAACTGCGAGCTAGGCAGCGCCCCGAACTGCGAGCATAACTCCCGAAGAAGGGTGTTCATCCCAGAGAACGACCTCGCCCAAAGGACATCGGGAGTACGGCAGGAGCATTTAAGGAGCCTCTGACACATCGCCCACAGACGCACCATGTCACCTCAAACGACGCTCTGACACGCCGACGCCGCCCAGGCCTTGTCACAACCTGTCTCGGACCAAGGCTCGAGGGAGCCTACAAACAGCTACTTGTCCCCTGTGTCCAAAGGTACACAGCAGATCTGACCGAACACGTGTCACGATCTGAACGGGCCAGACACTTCTATAAATACCAAAGAGCAGCCCCTTGCAAACGGTTGGTCAGTCAGTTGAGAGGATACGAACAGGCAAGGCCACTAAACCCCTGAGTGCTCTCTTTCCTTCACCTCTCAGAAAACTAACTTGGGCGTCGGAGGCTCCTCCCCGGAAAAACATCCCGGGGACCTCCTAACCTTTCCTTTTGGGCTCTTCAGGTACCACTCCCTGGGAAACCTCCACTCCGGGCGTTCTCCTCCTCAGGAAGTCCCTCCAGACACCACCATGTCCTCCAGCGAAGACGTCTCCGGACATCATTTGGCGCCGTCTGTGGGAACCCACCCTCAGGTTGCCGTCGTTGAGACTCGGCGTTCTAAGGACAAAGGACTCCCGAAGTCCCCGTCCGCGCCTGAAGTCCAACCGGCTGCTGAGCAAACTTTTCCAGGGACTTCCACGCCCGAGGAAGAACGTCCTCTGGTCATAACCATGAGCTTCCTCCGTGACTTCCAACGCTCTGTTGTGGCTGAGATGACACAACAGATAGACAGAAGATGGCCACAACAAGCTCAAACCCAAAGGTCTCCTTCACCGGTACGCCCTCGGGAAAAGAGCCCCAAAGCAGTCCGCCGCAGTTCGGGGAGTGAAGACCCACGTGAGGAGTCTTCAACAGAAAATATGCCCCTCGGGGCACGCCTTCCAGGGCAAACGGGGCCCAACCAACCCAAAATTCGACGCCGAAGGAGCCCTTTGCCCGAGACGAGGTCACCCTCTCCCCGACGACGAAGCCATTCTCCGAAGAGGCGTCGTCAATCTCCTCCACCCGAGGAAGAACCTAGCGCCGCCGCCCTCATGGAGAAAATATTGGCAAGGCTGGACCAAGTCGAGAGGCAGGTGGCTCGCAAGCCAGTTTGGGCCAGACTGTCTGAGTCTTTTTGTGGGGATCAGTCTCCTTTCACCCGAGCTGTGGTCGAGGCAGCTATGCCAGGCGACTTCAGGGTACCTCGGCTAGAGACGTACGATGGTCGGACCGACCCACAGGCCCACCTGACGAAGTACAGACGCAGCATGATGATGCACGGTGCGGACGACGCCACCTTGTGCAAGTGCTTCGAGGTCACCCTCTCTGGGCCAGCAACCGCGTGGTACAACTCCTTGGCTCCAGGAATCATCGGAAAATTCCAGGAGTTATCAACAGCCTTCACCCAACAGTTCATCGGGAGTCGCCCGACGGCGAAGATGCCCGTTCAAATGTTCGACATAGCGCAAAGAAGCGGAGAAACTATACGCGACTATGTCGAGAGGTTCAACAGAGAGGCTTTAAGTGTTCCAGACTTTCGGCCCGAAATACGCATCCTCGCCATGACAAGGGGTCTTCGGAGGGATTCCCAACTCTTCTACGAATTCTCCAAGGACCCTCCAGACACACTGGGCGAATTCTACCGACGGGCCGAACAGCACATGACGGCCGAAGAACTAAGAATGGGCGGACCCAGGCCCGAGCACACCCGTGGCGAAGGGCCCAGCCAGCAGGCACGCTATCCGACCGACCAGCCACCCCGACCCCGGAGAATGCGAGGAAGGAAACCCCCGAACTTCACAGCGCTGAACACCACGAGGACCAACATCCTCATGACTCTGGAGAGGCAGGGAACACAAGTTCAGAGGCCAAGGGCCATGACCGCTGAAAATAGAAAAAACATGAAAAAATTCTGCCAATTTCATCGCGATCATGGCCATGACACTGAGGATTGCTTCCAGCTGAAGAAGTATATTGAATCGCTGATAAAACAAGGCCAACTTCGGCGGTACCTACGGTTGCCTTCCCCGAAGGGGAGGAAATAGGAGGAAGGAAAGGTAGAAGATGAGAACTACGACTCCGACAGGCGGAGAAACCGAAGTCCGAAGAGGCGCCCTCCACCTCCTGCCGGAGTCATACAAACAATCACGACGGGGCTCCCATCCTTGGAAAGAAAAAGGAAGGCCAGGGAAATAGCTGTCATGGACTATCAAAGCCCGGCGAAGAAGCTATCCCGAAAATATGGTTCCACAGTCGTCTTCCCTCACGACGATCCACTCCTGATCATGGCAAGAATTGGAAACTGGGATGTAAAGAGGGTATTACTTGACGACGGATCAAACGCTGACGTCCTATTTTCACAACTGCTGCCGAGCTTGGGCATATCCATCAATGATCTCAGGCCTGTCACTTCACCGACCTTCGGAGTAGGACCGTCCGAGTTACCCGTCCTCGGATGGATCGACCTTCCCTTAATGATGAAAGGGACTTCGGTCAAAGGACCAGCTGAGTTGTTTGCCTCGACAATGGCGAGGTTCATCGTCATGGATGTCCCCTCATCATACAACGCCATCCTTGGAAGGCAGACGCAGGGAAATCTGCACATTCGCCCTGACGTGAGATATTTGACTGTCACTTTCGCCACCAAGGAAGGAGACGCAGAAATCTTCATAGATCAGGGCGAAGTAAGAAAGGTGTTCGTCAAAGCCCGAAAAGCCCCAGCAAACAATTCCACACAAGCTGTAGAAGCAGGGGCTTCAAAGTCAAAAAATGGCGAGAAAGAAGTTTCTGGCAAGGTAGAAATGGAAGAAGTGGAACTTATCCCAGGACGAAGTACCCGAATAGGGAAAAACTTGTCCGAAGGAGATAAGAAAAAACTTGTATCCTTTCTGGTAATGAATAAAGACCTGTTCGCCTACTCGCCGAAAGACATGCCGGGGGTAAATCCGCGCGTAGTACAACATAGCCTCAAAGTAAGTCCGGAAGCAAAGCCTGTCCGGCAAAAGAAACGGGGCATCTCAGCCCATAAAAATGACTTCATCAAAACCGAAGTCCAACGTTTATTGGAGGCAGATGTAATCAGGGAGGTCAAGTACCCCGAATGGCTAAGCAATGTGGTGATCGCCACAAAAGAAGGAAGCAACAAACTTCGGATGTGCATCGACTTCAGAAACCTGAACGATGCTTGCCCAAAAGATTCATATCCTCTCCCGCCAATAGATCAACTGGTAGATTCAACTGCCGAATACGGGCTCCTAAGTTTCCTAGACGCCTTCAGCGGCTACCATCAAATAAAGATGGACCCCGAAGACGAAGAAAAAACAGCCTTCATCACCGAGGGGGGGACGTACTGTTACACCAGGATGCCCTTCGGGCTCAAAAACGCAGGAGCCACCTACCAGAGGTTGATGGGCAAGGTCTTTAACGACCAAATAGGGAGGAACATGGAAGCCTACGTAGATGACATGATAGTCAAAAGCAAGCTTCCTGTTGACCATGTCACAGACCTAAGGGAGACTTTTCACCAGCTCAGAACCTTCGGAATTCGCCTTAACCCCGAGAAGTGCACCTTCGGGGTAAATTCGGGAAAGTTCCTTGGGTACGTGGTATCAGAAAGAGGCATTGATGCTAACCCAGAAAAAATTAAGGCTCTGTTGGAATTCCGAACTCCTGCCACAATAAAAGATGTGCAGAGACTTGCTGGAAGAATAACCTCCCTCAGCAGATTTATTTCCAGATATGGAGACCGGTGTCGAGCATTCTTCAAAGTCCTCACTAAGGCAGCAAAAAGGGAGGATGACCTCGGGAGTGATGATCGTCCTTGGAATGAGGACTGCCAAAAAGCTTGGGAAGAACTCAAAATCTACTTGGCTCGCCTGCCCACTTTGCGACAGCCCTGTGAAAGAGAACCTCTTGTGTTGTACCTCACCGTCACAGAAAAAGCAGTAAGCTCAGTCCTTGTGAAAGAGGAAGGGCCGAAGCAGTGGCCAGTCTACAATGTGACCAAGTCCCTGCACGGCGCCGAAATCAGGTATCCTTTATTACAGAAAGCTATATATGCCTTGGTCCTGGCAGGAAGAAGGCTGCGACCATATTTTCAGGCTCACCCCATCATCGTCCGAAGTATCCTACCCCTTCGGGACGTCATGAAGAAGGTTGACCATTCGGTAAGGCTCTCCAAATGGTGTATAGAGCTTGGCGAACACGACATCACCTACGAACCTCAGAAAGCCATAAAAGCTCAAGCCTTGGCAGATTTCATTGCCGAGGTCCCCATTACCGAGGACAGCCACCCAAGTCCCGATGAAAATGAGCCAGAATGGGCTTTGTACGTTGATGGTGCCTCGGGCGCCGAGCACCAAGGAGCAGGGGTGAGCATCAGAGGCCCCGAAGGCCTGGAAGTAATGAAGGCCATTAAGTTCAGCTTCAATGTCACTAACAATGTGGCTGAATATGAAGCCCTCATAGCGGGCTTGCGCCTGGCCAGAAAAATTGGTGTCAGAAACTTGAAAGCCCATAGCGATTCCCAGCTAGTAGTTCGGCAAACAGCAGGGGACTACGGGGCGAAGGATCCAACACTGGCAAAATACCATGAATTTGTAACGAAGCTTATTTGAGAATTCGACACCGTACGAATCAAGAGCGTGCCTCGCAGACATAACGCTGAGGCAGATGAATTGGCAAAATCAAAAGCATATACTGAGGTGCTAAGCCAGCCGAGCATTACAGTGCTGAGCATAATGAATTCGGGAAGAAGCTGGAAAGACCCAATAAAAACATACCTCGAAACCAATACGCTCCCCGAAGACCCCAATGAAGCAGTAAAAGTGCGGAGACGCTCCGGTCATTTCTTTTTTATTGGAGAAAAGCTATATCGGCAGGGATATGCAAATCTGCTACAGAGGTTTGTTGGTGAAGAGGATATTGAAATAATCCTCCAAGAAGTTCACAAAGGCGCTTGTGGTTCGCACATCGGAACCGACGCCCTGGCAGCGGTGATACTTTGCCAAGGATACTTTTGGCCTACCCTGAGGAAAGACGCCAGGCGGTTCGTCCAGAAATGTGGTAATTGCCAAAGACATGCAAAAATCCAGAGAACACCCTCGGAGCTGGTGACTTCGGCAAACTATCCCTGGCCCTTCGCAGTTTGGGGCATAGACCTTATCGGGCCCCTCCTGACAGCGCCTGGGGGCGTGAAGTTCTGCGTAGTCACAGTAGACTATTTCTCTAAATGGGTCGAGGCAGAACCTTTGACGACTATCTTGGCAAGAGAAGTGCACAAGTTCGTATGGAAAAACATAGTATGCAGATTCGGTATACCGAGGGTGCTAGTGTTAGGTACCTCCTATGTGCTTGGCTTAGACCAAGGAGACATCAAGGAAAACCAAAGAAAATAAAAGAAAATAGAAAAGGGGAGTAAGAGAAGCTCCGGAGACTGGTACAGTGACCTATGTGTAAAACTGGAGACTTTCAGGACATGATTGCACATATAAAATGTACTATGGGAAAGCTGACAGAAAACAAAGAAAGGGGACCAAATTGTACACTTAAATGAGTGATACAATTGAGACTAGCAAACTTGAGTTGGGTAATTCGGCCATGCAAATTTTTATGATGACTAATACAAGACTAGTCCAATTTTGGGAGACAACAATGATTACTAGTCAAATTCTTGTCTTCCACTAAGTACACTATTCATTAGTTACTAACAAGCTAACTAGTAGTTTGTCTAGTTCATGGCCGGTTATGCATGTGGCATTTTAGTGGCTTTGGTACTTGTGTTATCACATGCTTGGCATAATAAGCCAAGATTGGACTTGAATGACTAATTAACCAAAGTTTTAATGGCGGCATTGGACTTATATGGACTTGGAAGACTACTTTGCACCATGCAAAATGGTGGAAGGAAAATGTTGGCATTTAGCTAACTAATAACAAGGTTGATTCGGCCGAAACAAGCCAAAGAGTTCATTTCCTTCACTTGACCGAAACTTGTGAGCTTTGTTCTTGAGTTCTCTCAAGCTAGTCTCGGGTGCAAGCTTCCTTGGAGAGGTGTGAAGCTTGGGTGAAGAAATCAAGCTTGGAGGTGTGTTTTCGGTGCTAGACTACCACAAATTCAAGTTGTTCTTGAAGAATCAAGCTAAGGCTGAGAAGGATCAAGCTAGGGTTCTTGAGGTAACTTCAATGTTTCCTTGAATTCATGGTAGTTCTTCCATGTACAAGGAATTTAAGTGTTTAATTGAAGTTATGTGAAGGATAAATGAGCAAAGGAAGTCTTGGTTTGGAAATGAAATGTTGGCCGAATGTGATGAACAAGTGTTCTTGGTGTTCTTCTTGGAATTCATGGAAATTAATCCATGTGTGATGCTTGTTGATGGTTGTTTTACCTTGTGTTAGGTTGTTGGAGTGAAGAACATCAAGGTTGTGAAATTTAGTGTGTTGGCCGAAAGTTGAATTTAAGGTAAAATTATGTGTTCTTGTATTTACATGGCATTGATGCCATGAATGATGTTAGTTGATGATTTGATGATCATGTGTTGGATTGGAATGATAAAGAATATGGATGTGTGTGAATGAGCACTATGGCCGAGACTTTGAAATCATGTGTTAAGTGTCCTTTAAATGGGTAACATGGCATTGGTGCCATGAATAATGTTAATTGGTGATTTGAGGAACATGTGATAACTTGGAATGTTAAAGAACATTATTATGTGAAAATGTGTACTTTGGCCGAGAGCTTAACTTGTGGTAACATAGTACATTCCATTTGGTTACATGGTAATGATGCCATGAATGATGTTTAATGATGGTTTGGGTGATTATATAATGGATTGAGTTGATGAGAAACATGATTATGTGAAATGGGCAATTTTGGCCGAGAGCTTGGAATGAAGTGGAATAGTGTATTTCACTTGGATAATTGGAATTAAGGCCATAGATAATGTTTGTTGATGTTTGGAATACCATGTGGTGTGTTGGAATGATGAATGACACATGTATGTGAAATTGAGTGTTTGGCCGAGAGCATAAGTATGTGTGTCTTAGTGTTCTTCATATGGGACATGGTAGTTTAATCCATGATTGTGTGTTAATGATGCCTATGTGATATTATGCTAGGCATTGAGGTTGAGGAACACATGGATACTTAAAGTTGGCTTGAAACCGAGAGCTAATAAGGTAGGGTTCACTAACACTTGATATTGCTTGGTAATGTTCCATGGTTCAAGTGTTTAAAGTAGCTAAGTGATGGTTAAAATATGCCATGTGATCTTAGTTGCTTGTTGGGCATATTGGTTACACTTTGGTGTAATGTTGATTAGCTAATTAACTAAAGTACATGTACTAGAAATGCAAGTGAATGTGGCCTATTTGCTTGGCATTTTGGGAGCTCCTAATGGTATTGGTGTAATGGTAAGTTTGTGTGCAAGAAATGCACATGAGTACATGTATGACATACATGGCCGAGAGCTATATTGTGGAGTGTGTGTGTGTATCTGTGTGCTTTGGTGCTTGTTTTGTGCTTGCTAACCCTTATGAACCATTTGATTCATTAAACTGCTTTGTATAGGTATATGCATGTTTTTTCTTGTCTTGGTGTTTGTTTTGCAGGTTGAGCTAACCAAAAGGGAGGTTAAGCTTTGAGTGCTCCCTCAGCTTAACTAAATAGACTCAATATGAGTTGTGTACGTTTATGTGAATCCTACTGAGTTATATGCTCACTGCCCAACTTTATTTTTCAGGCAAGGACATTCGGCCTGAGTAGGACTAAGCTGCTTGTGTGTGTGCTTAGTGTTTGTAGTTGCTTGTTTTGCAAAGTATGTGCCAATGTGTGCTTGGCTTAACACTTTGATTCATTTGCAAGTCTTATTCTTTATTTGGCCGAGACTTATAGTGGAAGTTTGCAGGCAGTAGTTGGAGACTTGTCTAGGAGGGCTATGGATACCTGGACTATAGCTTTGATCTTAGTGTTTTCCTTCATGACCATGAATCAAGCTATTGGGTTGGTGTTGCAGTGTGTACTCTTGTATGGCATACTGAAGGTCTTGTTTGACCATTAGGAGACTCGGCATGTATTAACTTGGCATAAATACTTTTGGTTTCATGGCATGTGTGGCCATGTTATGTTTGCTAGGTAGACTACCCTTTTGTTGTTAATATGTGTAGTCATTGACACCTAGACTTATGATGCTTCTTGGGTTTTGTATGCCAAGTTATGCATGGACTATGGATGATATTATGTTAGCCTGTGTTGCTGGATATTATGGGCCAAAGTTTGGCACCTTTATGTGACTAGTTTGGGTTTTGTTTCATGAAAATATGGTGCACCCTTATATGTACCTAATATGGCCGAGATCATCATGAACATATTGTATGTGGTTTTCAAAATCTAAACTAAATCTTGTGGGCTTCTTGGTTGCCATATAGTTAATACACTTGATGCACACCATAGTATGCACCTAATTTGCATTAAGTGTTGTCTTGCTTGTAGTGCAAGAAATCAATTGAATCCTTGCTTGTGGAGCAAGTTAAGGGTTTGGGCCTTGCCCTTGCTGCAAGAAATTAATGGAACTTTACTAAAGCCACCTGGGCCACCTCCCAGGCCTCTTAACTGAAGAAAATAAGACTTAAAAGTTATCATAGATTGCTTGGCCGAGAGCTAGAACCTAAATTTTACAATTGGGATTATGAGCTAGTCTAGGAACTTCTAGGCCAAGGCCTGAGTGAGGTGTGACAGCTAGTGGCTAATAACGGATCCCAGTTCATAGACAAAGGGTTCCAAGAGTTTATCAGCAACCTCGAAACAAAGATGCACTTCGCCCCAGTAGCTCACCCCCAAAGCAATGGGCAGGTGGAAGTATCTAACAGGACCATAAAAGATGGTCTGAAAAAGAGACTGGGGGAGGCAAAAGGGAAATGGCCAGGAGAACTCCAAAGCGTGCTATGGAGCTACCGAACAACGCCCTGAAGAGCTACAGGGGAAACTCCTTTCTCGCTCGTCTTCGGTACGGAGGCCTTGATCCCAATAGAGGTACTGCGACCATCAATACGAGTGCAGGTATTTGATGAAAGTGGAAATGACCTCGGCTTAAGAACCAAGCTCGACCTCGTCGGCGAACATAGAGAAATAGCAGAACTAAGAACGAAAGCTTTCCAGCAAAGAGTGGCCGCCGCTATAAACTTGCGAGCTAGGCCAAAAGGAATAAAAAAGGGTGACCTCGTTCTTCGAAAGGCGGAATTCGTACCCCGGAGGCCGTCACACGGCGTACTTCACGCGAATTGGGAGGGACCTTATCTGGTTCTTGCCAAAGTACGAAGAGGGGTGTACAAGCTCGGTGACGCCGAAGGCGTGGAATTAAAAAACACTTGGCATTCAGATGCCTTGAAAAAGTTCTATGCTTAGAATCTTGACGAAAGGGTTTACATTGTACAAAGTTAGAAAAATTTTCTAGCTACACGGGCTTCTGAAAGAAAGATTCTTGAACAAAAGAAATACTAAAATTCCGCGAAGATGGTCGCCAGAATAAGCATGGGTGTGATTTCCTGAAGTCCCTCGAGCGAGCATGTTCGGGACAATAGGAAATGTAAAACCTTGCGAGAATTTCTAAATACAAAGGCTTACAGAGAACCGATCTAATCTTCCGAAGTCTCTTGAGCAAACACGTTCGGGGCAAAAAGGAATGAACAATCTCACAAAAAAAGACTTAGCCAAAATTTCTTACAGGAAAGAAAAAAGTCTTTATTGACAGACAAGATCGGCTTACAAAGAAGAAGGAAAGAAAGAGTACAAGGAAAGAGAAAAAGAAGGCAGAAGGGGCCTGAGATAAATTAGGGATTCTCGGCGTCCCGAGAGCCACTAGCCCCTGCATCCTTTTCCGCCACCACCCGCGCCGGAAGAGTCTGAGGCAGGTTCAAGTGCTCGAGCTTGGACCAAGTCCACCGAGGTCCCTCAGGAATATTCAGGGCCTCCAGGAAAGAAAGGTCGAGATCTGGAAACTTCAGAAGAACTTGATGACGAACGAGACAAAACCCGTCTTGAAAACCAACTTTGGTCATCTCGTCGGATTTCCTCTTCTCGACACCAAGATCATTAAGCTCCTTCTCCAGGTCTTCAACCTTTTTCCTTAATGCCTTCACCTTCTTTTTTCTCGACTCATCCTTCCCCTTCTTCGAAGAATCGACCTCGGCTTGAAGTGCGGTTTTCTCGGCCTCCGCCTTCGCCAGAAGAGCCGCAGAATCCGACTTCTCCTTTTGAAGTGCCTCATTAACCGAAGTCAGCTCCGCCACTTTTCCGCCGAGGTCGGAAATCTTCTGGGAGGAGTCCTTTATAAGTTCTTCTTTTTCCTTCGCAAACTCCTCCCGAAGGGCAGCAATCTCTGACGCCGAAGTCTGGGCTAGCTGAGTGTTTCAAGCAAGCAGGTTCGCGCACTGGGTCTGGTATTGTTCTATAGTCTTTGAAGCGGCGGCCCGGTATATCCCCTGCCTTGCCACCCGAACTCTGAGGAATCCGGCATATCCCAGCAGCTGCAAAAAAACAGAAGCAAGAATGAGACAAGGCAAAAAAGGGAAAGGCAAATGCTTAGAAGAAATCAGAGACAAAAAAGGGGGCAAGGAGAGAAACACACCTGGGCGGCGTGCTCGGAAAGCTTCGCGGTGAAGGAGTCATCATCCGGATGAGCCCCCACAAGGGCCCTGAAAGAAGCTTCAGTCAGGACCCCCTTTGCAATCTCCTTGGCCATGAGCGGGCAGTCCTCGGAGTACATGTCCATGTCCTCCAGTAAGGACCAAAACGGCTCCTTCGGAATCTTCCCCTTCGGGATATGGGCATCCCGAAGGGCCCACTTCCGGGCATGCTCGGCAACCCAATCCGGAGGAAGAATCTCCTCTGCATGACAAAAAACAGAAAAATTGTCAAACACAAGTAGCTGCCAAAAAATTCAAAAACTAAGTGTCTAAGGCACCAAACCTGGTGGCACTTCGGCAACGTCGTCGCCAGAATCCAGGGCCCCCTCAGAAGAAATCTCCTTCCCTTTCCTCTTGCGGCGATCTTCGGCAGAAGGGGCTTCCACCAAAGCGCCCAGAAGAGCCGCCGAATTAGGGCTTGAAGGAGCAACATCTGCACCGACCTCGGTCGAAGGCGCAGCAACGGTTACCTCGGGCTCCTCACCCACCTCCTCGGAAATCTCCGGCATAGGAGGGGGCACGGTCTTCTTCGATCGTTTGGCCGCCGGAGGCCCCCCGCCAGTCGCCTTCCGTCTTCGGGAGGCAGCCTTCTTTGTTTGTTCACCTTTCTCGGCCTGCCCAATGAAAAGCGATCGGTAATAGGCAGCAGTATCGTCGCCCATCTCTGAAAAAGAGAGAAAACATCAGCGTAAGTCCAAGATGAAATTAAAACAAGGGGACTTGGAGATGACTTACTTTCGAAAAAATCCGCATAAGTAATGTCCTTCTGAAGAAGTTTTACCAGCCAGGAGTCCTTCCCAGCAATGGCAGGAGCCGGCATCTCGAGGTCCGTTTCATGCTCCTTTACCACCTTCAACTCCCGAAGGACTTCTTCGGTCATCAACTTCCAGTTAATTGGAAAGGGGTAAAGGGGGCGCGGTGGGACCTCGGAATCCCAGTCAGAGACTGCTCGGATGCGCTTGTCAAAGTCCGCAAAAATGGGTGTTAACTGGGGAGTTAACAGCATCTTCGGGTCAACGACATCCATCACGAGCTTTCCCTGAGCCCACTTCGTCGGGACGTGCGACCAGGCCTCCTCCTTCTTCATAAAAAAGAATTTCTGTTGCCACCCTCGCCAGCTGTCCTTGTTGGCAAAGGTGAACTTGTATTTTTTGCTCCCTGACCCCCGAGGTAGCATGAAATAGAAGCCACTCTTTGGGATCACGAAGAGCTTGTAGTACTGCAGAAAAATGACAAAGTGTGGCTCTATACCGAAGACACCACACATACAAATAAAAGCATTGAAATAGCAGTACGAGTTCGGCGGAAGTTGGTTTACGGCAATGCGATGGAAATCGCAGAAATCGCAAACCTCTTCGGCGGAGGATACCGAAGTCCGGCCTTCAGTTGGGCACGGAAAACAGTAACCTCGTCACTACGGTTTGAAAAGCTATATTGGTCCAAACGAGGCAACCTCGTAGTGACGTAGGAAGGAAGGAATAACTTCTTTTTCCATTTTTTAAGTTTTGCAGAAGTGGTGCAGCAGGGGTGAGAAAGAAGGGGTTCCCAGCTTTCGGGAATAGGCATGACTGGCAAAAAACCGAGTTCGGAAAAAGGCAAAAAGCTATTTCGAAGAAAAAATTTGGAAAAACAGAAGAAACTGGAAGCTAAAACCCACCAAACGTTTTGCCAAAATCCGGATTTGAGGACGCCGTCGTGAAATGGTGGCCGGAAAACCACTCTGTCAAAAAGCACCACCGTGAGAGAGCAGGAAAAACACTGCGGCAGTTGAGAGACA